>APFE031057396.1:3361-20030 GCA_000404065.3 Pinus taeda | reverse complement strand
GACAAAAGCTCAAGAAATAGTTGCCTAAGTACATACAGTACACCTCACTTCATCAGCTTACGAGCCCCGGGTTGACATTTAAAAGTTGCAATTTAGACATCGCTAAATTGACCAAACAATAAGCAATGGGAGGAGTAGTAATATGCCACAAGTCAGGGTCCATAGAAGCCTTGGAAGATTGCCCAGAAGCATGCTATATTTTCAAGGATACAAGTTGTTTCGAATTCTTCTGGAGGTTGGAAGGATTAGATGGTAGTGTTGCCATGGAATTTGCAAAGAATTTGGAGAGAAACCACACAGAGGTTAGAGGGTTGAAGCTTGAGGTCACGGAAGAGGTGATTGCTAGAGTAACAGGATTGCTAGCGGAAGGGAAGAGATGGCTTAATAGGAAGGTCAATGAACCCACACTGAAAGGGGATTCCCTCCAAGAAGAAGAGTCATTGGTAAAGAAAGGCAGGGAATTGATAGAATGTCACTCCCCTAACCATGGCTGGATGCTTCCCTCTACCTCATCAATTACATTACTTGCAAAGGAAGCACAACAATTGTGTTTAATTATCATTTTCCATTTTTGAACCACCTTCGGCATCAGCAACTGATCAACCTTCCTTATTTCTTGCTCGACAATATTAGGCACATGGCCGCAGCTCTGAAAATAGCTACGCTTCCATAAATGTGTGTTATGAACCATGGCCTTATCAAACTCATTGTGTTGGATGCTATGAGACAAAAGGGAAAGAATTGGGAATAATTCATGTGAAAAAGGCTGAGGACCACCTGCAGAAGGTAAACTGAGACATCTGAGGAAGCTCCAGAAGTGACAAAGGAGCAACCCCAGCCCTCGATAGTAAGGGCCAGTAACAGGTCAGTTGATAAACCAATTGGCGATAGGAGGTTGAAACAGAGGATAAGGGTTAGTACGCACCCAGTGTCCCCATCCATGTCAAGAAAGAACAAAGAAGTAGCAAAGCAGAAGGACGAGGAGAAATCTCAACCAAAAGAACCTTCTTGACCTCGTAAGAGCGAAACCGAATCCTTGCTATCAAAAATTGAAATTCTAGAGAAAGAAATTAGAGAATTGAGGGCTCAGCTAGCAAAAGGAAAGGTGGAACCAAGAGCCCCAAGGCTAGATACTTTGACAGAGGCCGTGGATAGGGCCAAAAGGGGAGAAATCCCAAGCACTCTATGTGTAGCGTGTGCTGAGAAGTTGGTGGCAGCAGGATTCAAAGTCTGTGCAGTAGAAACCACCTCGAGGGAGGCTCAAACTAAAATATGGGAAGATGTTACACAAGAACCTATCGAGGACGTTGTTGTTACACAAGAACCAACAACTGAGATAGTACAATCCTCATGAAGTGATCGGGTAATGGATACAAAGGAGCCCTTGCTTAACGTTGTTGTTTCATCAGAACCAATAGTGGAGGAGGAAGTTAGCCAAGAATAGGAAGAGAAAGATAATATCCATGAGACTATGGTCAACATTACTGCTACATAAGAACCACGAGTGAAGACCGAAGCCAATCTGGAGAAAAACAATGTACGAAAGGTTGGGATCCACCCTAAAATATGCACTCACTGTATTTATTTGAAGGATGTCTGCAAACCAGTCAGACAGCCACAACACTGCTTGGAACTTGCACTAAAGGAGGCGGTGAAAGAAGAACTACAAAAACTCATGACTGCTAATTTTATTTATCTAATATCTGACAATCAGTGGGTGTCACCGCTTGTCATCATTCCTAAAAAGAATGGCAAATGAAGAGTTTGTGTTGATTACAAAGAACTCAATATGTCCACTTAGAAGGACCATTTTCCCTTACCATTTATAGATCAAGTCCTTGATACTCTATCTGGGAAGAAATTCTTTTTAGTTTTGGATAGATTTAGTGGCTACAATCAGATACAAATTACCCTGGAAGACTAGGATAAAACGACCATTACTTGTCCTTGGGGAACCTATGCATATAGAGTACTTCCTTTTGGGATTTGTAATGTGCCAACAACCTTTCAAAGGGAAATAATAGGAATTTTCTCTGACTTATTGAATGACTGCCTGGAAATCTTCATGGATGATTTCACACCTTATGGAGATGCTTTTGAAACACAAGTAGTCAATCTGGAAAAATTACTAGAACGATGTGTACAGACTAATGTTACCTTGAGCACAAAGAAATGTCACATGATGATGATTGAAGGGAATGTACTTGGACACTGCATTTTTGCTGACGGGATCAAGGTAGACCCTGTAAAAATAGAGGTAATTCTTAAACTTCGAAGCCCCAAAATGCAAAAATAGGTATGTAGTTTCTTGGGGCATGCAAGGTATTATAGGAGATTTATAGAAAAAAATTCAAAAATTACATCACCATTATTTTCCTTGCTCATGAAGGATGTCGATTTCTTGTGGACAAGGAAGTGTGAGCACACCTTCTTAAAACTAAAATGCTATGTATCAGCAACTCCGGTCTTGTGAGGACCTAATTGGGAATTTTTGTTTCACATAGTTACAGATGCATTAGATATTGTTGTAGGTTTTGTTTTGGGCCAACTGGAGGATAAGAAACCTTATGCTATTTACTACATAAGGAAAAATCTAACCCTGGTTGAGCTCAACTACACAGTGACTGAGAAGGAGTTCTTAGCAGTCATGCATGACATCAATAAATGCCAACATTAAATCACCGGGTATCAAGCATTTGTACACAATGACCATTCTTCCATTCATTTTTTAATGAATAAGCCAATTACAAATGGTAGGATTACATTTTGGTTATTACTGTTACAAGAATTTGATATCACTATTGTAGATAAGCCTGGAAAAGGCAATGTAGTAGCTAACTTTAATTTTAGGCTAACTATTGATGACAGTTGCACTCCCACTAAAGATTCTTTCCCTAATGAATATATTTTTGCTATTTCTACTTACTGACCTTGGTATGCAGATATAGGCAATTATCTTGCTATAGGTAAGTTTCCATAGTATTTTTCCTCCAAGGAGAAAAGAAAAATCATGCAAACAATTGATACATATACCTATGGGAACCTCTACCACACTGGACCAGATTTCCAGATCAGATGTTGTGTTAGAGAAGATGAGGTCTTTGATATCCTTAAAGCCTATCATGAAGAACCATGTGGAGGACACTTTGTAGATAAATGGATGCCAAGAAGTTTTTGAAGGGATGTGATAGTTGTCAAAGGATGGACCAACCACTACAATCAAATGAGATGTCGTTACAACCCCAAATCATCCTAGAACCTTTTGAGAAGTGGGCTCTAGATTTTGTGGGACCAATTAATCCTTCATCTAGATAGAGATCATACATCTTGGTCTGCACTGACTATGTCACAAAATGGGTTGAGGCAAAGGCACTAACTAGAGCCATAGAGCAAGCTGTCTCAGACTTTTTATTTGAAGACATCTTTGCTCGGTTTGGCATACCCAGGGAGATAGTCATAGATAGAAGGCCCCAGTTCACATCTCATAAGATTCAAGAGTTGATCAAGAAATATAAAATCCATCACAGAATCACAACACCTTATCATCCACAAGAAAATGGCCAAGTAGAAAGCACTAAAAAAGTCATTGAGGGGATCCTTACTAAGACTGTGGCCAGACATCAAAGAAATTGGGCTGACAAATTTGCAGAAGTGTTATGGGCATAAAGGACTACATGGAGGAATACCACTAGTTTCTCACCATATGAACTTTTGTATGGAAAGGAACCTTTATTCCCCATTGAATTTGAAATGAAGACACTAAGGACAACATTGCAGGTCAATTTGGATTTGGCTACAACACAAAGGTAGAGATTGAACCAGCTCAATGAATTGGAGGAAAAACAGTTGGCTACTATCTAGATGACTAGGTCCTTATGAGGTAGATGCGATATTTGACAATGGAACTATAAATTTGGTGACAATTGACAGTGCGAGGACACCATTACTTGCAAATGGGCAGCGTCTTCGGTTATATCACAAACCTACCTCAAGGGATTCATTTGTTAACATTGTCACAATTTTGGATCTACAAATTACGGGAATAGGGGAAAGCCCCCCTGTGCTGCAAAAATTTTAATTTTTCCAATAAGTGTAACAGCTGAAAATCAACTTCAGTTGGTGGCTTTTACACCTTCAAACTTAAAAAAAAAAGCAACAAGAACAACAACAATAATAATAATAATCTAGCTGTGAAAACCTTTCCTAGTTGTAAATAGACACTTTTGTAGCAGTTGAAAACAACCTGGTGGTGGTTGTTACACACTTTGTAACAACATTTGTTATTTCAAAAGCATATCTTACAATGAGTGTTATTACATGATCTTTTCTTCTTTATATTTTTGTCGAAATTAAAATAATATATATAAGTCATCTTTGTTGTTACACCTGTAACAACCGACAACTTTTTAGGAATAAATGATATATTTTATTGTAATAAGTAGTAGAACATCACCATGATCCTCGTCACAAAAATTAAGTTCGCGTGTCTCACTGCCTGAGCTTGGTTTGCATGTCACATCGCCCATTACTTTGACCCATGTCAGCTAGGTATGTCATCAGAAAGGTAATATTTAAATCATTTTATTTTGTAATTATGGCAACTTAACATGACTATTGACAGCCTAGGATGACTGTCATAACTAAGATGGGGGGGCAATGAATCATATGGTGACATGACCATCGCATGACTTGTGATTATTAGAAAAATATAGCAATTAAGGCATGATGACCTGGTAGTTATTCTTACTTAATGTTGATCATACCAAAAAGGGTAGGTGTACCATCGACGAGACCTCCCCATGACTCACCATTAAGGAATAATTCATTGTGTAGTATGGACCATGTGTGACAAATCCCAATCTCAAATCTTCACCTACACCACCCTGCCACCCTACCATTTACCCCTGTTGGAAGCACTGAACCCCCATATAGAGTGCTCGGAGAAGACAAAATAGAAGTGCACACTCAAACAACTATATTATGCGTCAACTACCCTGAAGCACTTAAAGGGAAGGATAGGCAGGTAGAATAGCACTGAATTGCATAAGAAATGGGAGGAGTAGTAATATGCCACAAGCCAGGGTCCATAGAAGCCTTGGAAGATTGCCCAGAAGCATGCTAGATTTTCAAGGATACAAGTTGTTTCGAATTCTTCTGGAGGTTGGAAGGATTAGATGGCAGTGTTGCCATGGAATTTGCGAAGAATCTGGAGAGAAACAACATAGAGTTCAGAGGGTTGAAGCTTGAGGTCGTGGAAGAGGTGATTGCTAGAGTAACAGGATTGTTAGTGGAAGGGAAGAGATGGCTTAATAGGAACGTCAATGACCCCACACTGAAAGGGGATTCCCTCTAAGAAGAAGAGTCATTGGTAAAGAAAGGCAGGGAATTGATAGATTGTCACTCCCCCAACCATGGCTGGATGCTTCCCTCTACCTCATCAATTACATTACTTGTGAAGGAAGCGCAACAATTGTGTTTAATTATCGTTTTCCATTGTTGAACCACCTTCGGCATCAGCAACTGATCAACCTTCCTTATTTCTTGCTCGACAATATTAGGCACATGGCCGCGGCTCTGAAAATAGCTACACATCCATAAATGTGTGTTATGAACCATGGCCTTATCAAGCTCATTGTGTTGGATGCTTTGAGACAAAAGGGAAAGAATTGGGAATAATTCATGTGAAAAACGCCGAGGACCACCTGCAGAAGGCAAACTGAGACATCTGAGGAAGCTCGAGAAGTGACAAGGGAGCAACCCCAGCCCTTGATAGTAAGGGCCAGTAACAGGCCGGTTGATAAACCAATTAGCGATAGGAGGTCGAAACAGAGGATAAGGGTTAGTAGGCACCCAGAGTCCCCATCCATGTCAAGAAAGAACAAAGAAGTAGTAAAGCAGAAGGACGAGGAGAAAGCTCAGCCAAAAGAACCTTCTTGACCTGGTAAGAGCGAAACCGAATCCTTGCTATCAAAAATTGAAATTCTATAGTAATAAATTAGATAATTGAGGGAACAACTAGAAAAAGGAAAGGTGGATCCAAGAGCACCAGGGCTAGATACTTTGACAGAGGCCGTGGATAGGGCCAAAAGGGGAGAAATCCCAAGCACTCTATGTGTAATGTGTGCTGAGAAGTTGGTGGCAGCAGGATTCAAAGTCTATGCTGTAGAAACCACCTCGAGGGAGACTCAAACTAAAATCTAGGAAGATGTTACACAAGAACCTATCGAGGATGTTGTTGTTACACAAGAACCAGCAACTGAGATAGTACAATCCTCATGAAGTGATCGGGTAATGGATACAAAGGAGCCCTTGGCTAACGTTGTTGTTTCATCAGAACAAATAGTGGAGGAGGAATTTAGCCAAGAATAGGAAGAGAAAGATAATATCCATGAGACTATGGTCAACATTACTGCTGCATAAGAACCACGAGTGAAGACCGAAGCCAATCTGGAGAAAAACAATGTACGAAAGTCTGTGAATAACGTTGTTGCTACACAAGAACCAACAGTGAAAATGGAAGTTGACTAGCAAGATAAAGAATCTGTGACAAATCCCACTAATGAAGCTGATGCTACATAAGAACCAACAGCCAAGGTGGAACAGTTTCACCCTTAAGAGGCTACTACACCCTCGATTAATAGTGCATGCAGAAGAACGTCGAGTCTTGATGAAGAATGGCGTTCTGAGACATTGTTGTTGTTGCCAGAGCTGCGAAAGTGGAAGCAGTTGGTGCTCTCTTTACATGAGGGAGTGATTTCACTCAAAATGCATAAAATAATGATGGATTCCTTGAGAGAAAAATGGCTAAAGGAAGAATGGGAAAGAGAAGAGGTGGCATGGAGGCATAAGGAATTTATAAAGAAGAAGGATGATAGTTGTTTTAGTTGCATCAACAGGTCTTAGACCTGATGTTTGATAATACCAAACTCTGTGACCTTGCTCTAAACATGCTAGCATGCAGGCAACCATCTTTGTCATACCTTGTGTTCCTATGGGAATGTTATTACTTATTTCAATTAAAGGAAGTTTATGAGAATAGGTCCTATTTGGGTTCTTCAACCCGTACCTTTTTGGAAAATTTTTCGCTTCTGTGACTTTGATGACTAGAGCTTGATGTGTGAGTTGTTCTTGCATAATATCATGTGTGAATATGTGAGAACGAAGATGGTGGCGAGTGTCCTCTCCTACATGGGGGACTTGTAGTTGCGAGCCTTCCTTTCATTCATGAGGAATCATATTGAGTGGCACCTAACCAAGAAAATAGTAGAAACTAATGAGGAAAGAATAGTATTGTGGGTTAGGAATGAACCAAGAATGGCTTATGAACTCTAACGAGAGTTTAGACTATTCTTGAGCACTCCGAAAATTAGAGAACAATCACCCATCAAGAGAGAATGAATCGTGAGGATTTTCCTCAACATGTTTACAAATATGAGGAGCCAAGTGCTAGATGGATGTCTCAAGTCCACTTAGGCTTGTAGCATGGAGTTACATGAAGGGGATCCCTTTGAGTGTAGTAACTTCATGCCTATTTTTACACGGGTGCTGGAATATGCTCGGATTGTATAGACACTACGGGTGTTCTGGATTGGCCTTAGGTTCAAATTTCCTTTGATATGGTTGCCATTAGATGAGTATCAGCCCGATTACCATTTATGTGACTACAAAGAGAAATGTTGGACATGTCAGTTAATGGCCATTTAAGGATTTAGAGTTCCAGGCGATGATACTGCTAGTGCCTAAAATTTCACATATTTTCATCAGGGGTACAGTAGAAGGAACTGAGATTCTGCATGGGCACATGTAGTTGCTTCAGTCCGGGGGAGATGTTGGGTGTGGTTTTTCACCTATTTTTTTCACATTCTTTCCCTAGTTTTGACCTTTCTTTCCTCCAGGCCTATGACTTTATATGACCAAATTCCCTATTTTCTTACCTTTTTAACCTATTCTATTGTCATGTTACTTTGTTGTATTTTACCGAATAATACAAGGCTTTATTCCTTTTTGTGGCTAACTAGGAGAGTATTGAATAAGTATTTTGGGAAGTCCTTTTCAAGTGATGGCTCGCGAGAAAAAGTCTATAAAGTAGACATGCAACAAGGATTAATTGCAAAAAAGCATAGAATGGTTCGCTGTTACACCTTGGATGCTGCTACAGGTTGCGGCTACACATTAGATGCTATTATAGGTTGTTGTTACACATTAGATGTTGTTACATGTTTTTGTTACACATTGGATGTTGTTACAGGATGTTGTTACACCACGCATTGATCCGTCGTCACACCAACAGTGTTGTTGCTAGTAATATCGCATCATCCCGAACTACCATTCACTCGATGTTGTTGCGCCAAAGCTGGAAAATGTGGGTAATATTCCACATAATAGCTTTCAGCAATAGGGATTGTTTATTTTTGAAGAAACAAGACTCAAGCTGTTGCAATAACAACTGATGTATATTTGTATTTAGCAGTAGGTTGTAACTATTGTTTTTTATTAGCATGAGAATCGTGGGATTCTCATGACTGATCTGTTTCTAAATTCAGGTTGTAATAGCTATAAAAGACTTTATTTTTCATGTAAAAGGACACAATATATAGAAGAGTATTGTTACTCTTCTTCTGTAATTCTGAGTTTATTTCTAATATCAATCGGCACTGTGATGTTGTTACTATTTTTCAACTAATTTGTTAATCACTTTTGTCTTCTTCCTGCGCCTTGCTAAGGAGGAAGGGCACTCCTCTTTGGCAGGGATTGTAGTGATATAGGTAGTGTACATTCTAGTTTAGTTAATTGATTTATGGTTTCTTTCTGTTGTTGTACAAATTGTGGATTACATTCGTTGTTGTTTCTATTTATATTATGTTGTTATACTGAGTTAATCAACATAATGGTAGTAACTAGCTGGAGTAGATATTAGTTCATGTGTGGCGTGCCTCTACTTTGATAGTTGTGAGTCATGATTTAATTATGTAGATTGTTTTTATTTCTACATGCATGGTTTGATTTAGAAATTTAGGTCAACAACATTTTTTTATAGTTTTTTGCATTTTCTTATGCCTGGCTAGAGTGTATCGACACAGACAGTGTGAACTCCATTGAAATAGCAAGACCTACCTTGGGATGACAATGAATGTTGAAGTCTCAGTCAATTAAGATTGATTAAAAAAACACTACAGTTACCATCATCTATATGAATCTCCCCCTGAAACAGATTTGGAAATGGATGCATAGTTTTCAAGTGATGGCAAAAATAAATTTTTTCTCTATATATTTTTGTATCCTGTAGTAAAACAAAGTATCCTATAGGATTTTAGGACAACAAGAAAACTGAATTATAGAAGCTTGAGAATGATGGGTGGATGGTGGAAGTAGATGAGGGTGATGGATTGGCATGGCCTGGCCTTGTTGGAGCATTTGAGCAAAGGAGGAGAAAGTCAAAATTGACTTATTTTGACTAGGCTTGACCTATTTTTTCTTTTCTTTGGTGCCAACTTGTTTTTGTTCCTTGTAGATGTTGGAGAGAACCTACATTCATCACAAAGATATATGAAGAAAAGATTTTTTTATTTTTTCCTTTTTCTTTTCTTCTAGGCCTACTAGCTGCCTCAAGGAGGTTTTCAACTAGTAGGTCTACCTAGGTGCCTCAAAGGAGGTTTACACCTACGGTCTTTTCTTTTTTCCAAACCCATTGACCACCTTTTGGAGGTTTTGAGTCAATGAGCCAATCTGAGGCGCCTCAAAGGAGGTTTTCGCTTGAGGTTTTTTTTCCTCTTATTTTTCATATTTTTATTTTATTTTTACTACCATTCTCTACTTGAAAAAAAAAATCACTTTCAAGTATAAGAATACTTCCAATTGAGCCATGTGCAAATCAAGATGACAAACAAAATGATGTGTAGTCTTGAAATGTAAGCTTTGACATGTACCTGGATTTCAAAGACCAAATGATTTGATCTTGATGATATCAAGCATAATTGAAGAAGAGAGTATTGCTACAACTTAGTGACTGTCTCGAACCATATTTCAATATAGTTGTGATGCCTTTGGTCCACTTGTTCATTTGGACCATCTTGGATGTCTTCTTCTATCATGACCTTCAATTCTTCCTTTTTGTGTTGATTGATCTCTTGAATACATGGAGGATTTGATGGTAGCCACGAGGGAGATTTCTCAATCTCTGATTTTGATGTCTGATCTTCATCAAGTGCAACCCATGATTCTTTGATCTTTTCTTTCGAACCTTCTTCTTCTCGATGTAGTCCTTCAATGATATCAAGAGAATCTTTTGTTTGCATTACTCCTCCTAATCTATGGTGAATAACATTGAGCTCAAGAGGAGATTTTTGGAAGTGTTTTGCCTCAACATTGTAAGTGGGCTGAGCTACTTCAATGTGTGGGTTTGGAAATGGTGGTACAAGTAGTTGAGTGGGATTGTATATTTGAGATGGATGTGGTTGGGTTTGTGGTTGTGGTGGAGATGAATGGTAGGGATAACATGGAGTTGGATATGGAGGATATTGAAGAAAATATTGAGGATATTGTTGATGACTCCCATAAGTTCCTTGCCAACCTTGTTTCCATGATTGGTTTTGGGGTTGAGATAGTCAATGTTGCCAAGGAAAGGGTGATTTCAAATTACTTTGAGGTGGATATGCATAACCTTGAAATTGTGAATTACTACCATGGTACTCTTGGAGCTACATAACATAGTTGCATTAGCAATTGACTTTCTCCATTGTCCCCTTGGTAAGCTTCCTTCAACCTTGGTAATGATGAACAATGTTTAACATCATGTGGTTTTGCATGGACAACACAAATATCAACATCTTGTTTTTCCTCATCTTGCATTCTTAACATTTCTTCTTGTTTGGTTATATTGCTAAGTATTTATGTTTTAAAGTTATCAAGCAAATTTTCAAGTTTAGATTGACTTACTGATCTTGATGTTGATTGACATACTCTTTCCCTTCCTCTTGATATGTGTTTGCATGTTTCACAAATTTCAGCAAATGATAATTGGTATACATCACCTCTACTCATGAGATCAAGGAGATCAATCCACTCATCCCTAATTGTTCCAAGTAAAAGGGTTTTTAGTGTGTCAGATCCTAAATGATGTAGTTTTTCCCTCTTAACATTATACATGAATATTTCTATTAGATCCTCTAGACACTCGTCTTATTTTTTATTCATTCTAAAGATTTCTTCCTTAATATCATGATATTTATATTTTTCTATGAATATCTTTTGCATATCATTCCATGATCTTATTGAATTAGTCCATAAACTCATGAACCATTTAAGAGCTCTATCCTTCAATGTTGTTGGAAACAATCTCAGTTTTTGACTTTTTAATAAGTAACCATAAGATCTACATTCAACGAAAAAGGTTTTCAGATCCTCTAACCGTATACCATGAAATTTTGGAAAAAAAAATGGAGGGATGTTCTTCATGTGCACATTACCATCAGTATCTTGAATGGGAAACCCAAGAGGATCTTCCTCATTGTCATCATCTCCATCCATTTCTTCTACATTCTTTTCCATCTCTTTTTCTTCTACCTGCAAAAGTGAATGTTGATGTGGCTCTTACTGCACCATGTGATCAAATGGGGGGGTGGGTTGGTATTCGAGATTTTTTGTTTTTCTGATTGAATGAAAACACTAATGAAATACACTTTTCTTATATTTTTGAACTGAAATATGCCTAATGCAAATATTTTTTGTTTTTGAAAAAAGTGAAAAGAAATGAATCAATTAGGGAAGGAAACAATGCATACATTGACACCTCCCTGGCAATGGTGCCAAAAAGTGATGAGCTTCAGTATTCCAACAAGAATGTTGGAACTCCCAAGGCTACCAACTTTAATTATCAACCCGGGGTTCATACAAACTTAACAGGTATCATCCCTATATGTGTAGCATACAATGTGTCCTTCCTTTGCTATCATGATTTAATGGAGTGCATGTACTGAAGTCAAATCCTAAACTAATTTTAGAAAATGAAATGTTCAAAATGGAACCTTAACCTATTTTAAGAAAGAAAATACAAGGAAAGAAACCTATTCTAATTGCATAAAGATCATGAACTAAATGTATAAGAAACCTAGCTCAACCCTACTTATCACATGTGATGATTTAAACTAATTGAGCATGAAATCTGATCTAGAGAGTACTAGTTGTTGTGTGCATGTGTAAATATAAAAGAACTCATTTTTTAAAATATTTTTTCTTTATAAATGCAAATGCTAATCTTTCCTTGATCTTTGGCAGGGGAGACAAGTGTGGAGCAAGAGGGTGAAAATGGCCTTTGTGGCATGGAGGTCAAGTAGAGGCCTAATCCCAACTTCAATGATGTTTTTTTTCAATTCAGGCTCAAAACAGGCTTTCCTACATGATGCTACAGTGGTTTCCTATAGGATGCTACAGTGATTTCCTACAGGATCCCCTGATTTACTACAAGATGTTACAGATTTACTATATGAAATTATAATTCATTGAATGACCAAGCAAGTCAAATCCAAATTGGATGGGACAAATTTTTTTATTAACTAGGATATCTTAGGTCCCCATTCCAAGGGATCACCCTATCATGTTCGCAAGTCATAGATTATCCAAAGTAGAGAAGAACTATTCCACCACTGAGCGCAAGGGACTAGCTATGTGATGGGTGTGGGATCCCCCCAGGCAAGTTTTGTGGCTTAAAGCCCACGTTTTGACTAAGTCCAATGTAAAGACTCCACGGTTATGGGTGCAGAGTGTGAAGATGGTAAATGAGTTAGAGGGTTGTCCACCCTCATTTTTGTAATGTAATGTCAGTTTGAGAGACCTACCCATGGTCTGCAGACCATGGGATTGTATAAATAGAGAGAGGCTTTAAGTGTAAAGAGACATAGAGAAGGAGATAGAAGGAAATCAATCCATGAAGCATTCAATCGAAGTGTAAAGTCGTGTCTTTGGGGCATAGAGTAGGAGAAGGCTGTTACTGGGAATAGTGTCCACTCGGAGCTTCTATTCACACTAAGACTGGTAGCTATCTTAGAAAAAAACAAGTAAAGTCTACTTTCACTTTCCTTTATGAAAATAGATAAGAGTGGAACAAAGGACACCAACCTTAGTCTTGCGCTTGGTTTCCTTGCTTGATTCCTCTCCTTTCTGATAGGTCTTTGCTACTTCTTCTTCATCTGCCCAGCTTCAAAGAGCACTTGTGGAGTCAAAGCAGCATACTACTATCGAGGAACAGAGATATATATTCATAAATAACACAGGACCAGATATGTGTTCACCATACAAATGCATATACAATCAAACATACAAGAATATGGAGGAAAACTTGAATAACTTTATTAATATCAAGAAAAGCAAGAGGATTACAACCATATGTTCTGAACCAGCATCATCCTCCAGCAAGAAAGCCCTTCTTCACATCAAGTAAAGCTTAGATCACCCAACACTATGAAGTTTCACCAGAAAACCAACACACCTTCTCTCACAAGATACAAGATTCCAGCCTCTGGATCTCTATGATGAGGGATCCATATATAGATGATTGTAGGGAGGTGATTCATCTTCTGGGGTTTTGATTAGTGTCCTCTCTCCAATAGTTCTTGATTCCACTTGGAGACCGGTGATCTCTTACTCATCCCTGGTCAAAAACAGAGAGGCAAGTGTAAGAGGGGAAGCTTCTGGAAGATTCCATGATCTTCCACCTCGCAAACTGTCTCTTCCATTTGTCCATTCTCGCCCCTCACACCCTACAAAGGGGCCATTCAGTATGCATCACACCCTTTACACTGGGAAGGTGATATGCATCGCACCCTCTGCACTGGGTATTCAGTATGGTCTTGTTTTGACCATTTCTGAGTAGTTTTTAGTGGAGAACTTCTGGGAGATGATGTAATCAGCTGACCTTGTTCCTTTAGGTAGTGAAGCAACACTTTTAGGGACTTAGGAGCCCTCAGTTTATGGACATTTATGATAGGGGTTGCAGTGCCCAAAAATTTCTATAACAGTTTCCCCCTAAAGCATGAGGTCGTTAACCTTTTGATGTCGGGTGAAATGCTTTACCATGAGGATCCGAAGTTTTTTCAAGTTGGGAGGCGACCTGTAATAAGATACAATACAATACATTATCTTCACAACATTTTTCATGATCTAGCTGAGGCGGGCATTCCTATGCTCAACTTTATAAATTCGTTTTCATGTACATAGGACAGAAAATCGTTTGTGTGGCAGACTGATGATTCGGACTCATCATCCTTTGATTTGGATGATTATCTATTCGGAAATGATGTACATTTGATGTCTTTATATTCCTGAATATATCACAGCCCGGATGGATGAAACTAGATCCGGGGTCTTCAAAACTCATTCAATATTCACTCGGCGTACAAGTCGATCCATGTGAAAAATGTTATGGAGTCAAACATGGAAAGACATCACCTGATTACCAGCCAATGATGTAAGTTGTTAACAGGCACAAGAGGAATCACCAATAATGACAATGACCCTCAAGGTACTACAGTACAATTCACGTGGTGTGAAAAATGACTTGGCATCAAACACCACGCAAAATCTCTCGGTCGAAGGCCATTAATGTAAACCTATCGCCGAAAGTGAGAAACTTGCCATTGAGGCATTCAAGCTTCAAAGTACTAAAAGGGTTGTTCCTAGGTCAACTTCTTGCATAATGAGTTGATGTCGAAAAGAAGTGACCCGTCGTAGGAGGGCCTTAATGAATCCCACATCTATGACACTGAATGAAGCAAATGATTTTGGAGGTGAAAACAATCTGATGATATAGGGTTCAGGGTGGCGGTCATGAAAGAATGGAGCATGAATGTATTGCAGCGGGTGACACAGAGGTGAATTCTCTGAATAACTTCTCTTGAACATATAGGTGACACTAACGATGGATTGGTAGCATTAACCCAAAATATGGATGGTGTGACGGACCAATTATTATATGACCAGTGAACGGAACAACCAAACTTGGCTCAAATGTGGAGAGAAAGTGTCATGTTCAAGAGTGACTTGCTACCAATAAAGTTTTTTCAAGTTTTCTTCCCAAATTTCCCCAGTCATTGCTGACCAGTACCTCTTTATTTTTTTCAAGCTTGAGGAGGATAACATATTCTTGTTCTATAATCCACCCTTCGGGCGAGCCTGTCTCTATATTTTAACGAGCCTAACGACAGTGAAACTCGTTCTCATCCATCTAGATGAGTTTGTTGACATTCAGTTTTAACGAGTTTAACGACAAAGATAACTCGGTCCTTTTCAATTTTAGAGAGTCTGAAAGGGATGGAAAGGAAACTCCAAAGATTCTTTTTTGTCATATAATCCCTTAAGTCCGAAAAAGCATAAAATAATATGAAAGGGTTGAATTTTTGACAGTTTTAACGAGCCGAACAAGAGAAGCACTCGATATTTTTGTGTAATAATCCCTCAAGTCCAAAAAGATTAAAATCTAGAGGAGGGATAGCACTTTCGATGACTTTAACGAGCCGAAGAGGCTAATCGCTCAGCTATCTTTTCATATTTTACGAGTCAGTTGAAAAGAGCTTAAAGGAGACTCGTTTTTCGAGGAATGAGTAATGATTTCAGGTAAGGTTTGGACTTTTCCAATCACGACAGTGTCACAAGGATGGCTAATAGAATCACTCTTTGCAGATGTTCCTCGAAAGGGTAGACAATTAAATGGAGGTGAATGATTAGCTAAAAAATAGAGTGGAGGTGATGATGAGAACACGACCAAGGCTCAAAAGCTAATGATAAGGCATTAGCAATGGTTATTTACCGGAACATTGGTTCATTTTTTAATGAGCTTAAACTCTAGGGAAACATTTGCTCATTGCTTATGTTTATTTTTTAACGAGCTTGAATTCCGCATTAAAACTGCTCGTGGCGGGTTTACTTTTAAACGAGCTTGAACCCTGCGGTAACATTGCTCGCCAGTCATATAATAAGGATGTCTCATCTAAGATGCCATTTTTTATGGGGATTGCACCTTTTGAAGCTTTGCCTCGGATCCTTTATTTATGCAAGCTAGGAAACGACCAGCCTTACGAGTTTAAAGGGTTAGAGGACCTACAAATTTAAAAAATAATTGGTTGCTCTTCACTTGCATTCAGAAAGGTTTGCATGCCCCTAGGTATAGTGAAAAATTCCCAGGTTACCATGAAAGCTCTCCATCCGTGTTGCAGACAAAAATGCTTCCTTGGTGATGTCTACCAAAATAGACAAAGGTGACTGGTGCAGTCACCTCCACTCACATAACTTTGACGAGGGAATCTTATTCTAGTCTAATCCCATTTTCTTGTGAGGATGGGCGCGTCAGACTAGTCATATATCCTTCATGGAAACCTACTCTATACCCAAGGTTTTCTTGCTGAAACAGACCAGGGTGCATGCCCCTTGGGTTTCTGTCATATCCACCTGAATCACTCGCACTCATTAGGTGGAAGGACTGGAGATCAATGAGACATTCCTTGCATGAAAAGACCATTTAGGGATGGAATTTGACTATTTTCTATGTGTGAACCGGGGAATGATAGTTGGTCTACGAGCTTGACCACTCTGCCTTTGTGCGAAAAACACATTACTCTAAAGAGTGAGGAGACGACGGCTCCCATGCAATAAATATAGTCACGCCCAAGGAGTAGATTAT
>APFE031057392.1:4812-19106 GCA_000404065.3 Pinus taeda | reverse complement strand
AAATGGGGATAGGGTTTATAGGGAGAAATTTGTTAGGGATATGGGAGGAGTTTGGGGTATTTTGATGGGGTAGGGTTTGGGGTTTCTATTGAGCAATAGGAGGAGGGGAATGGGAATATGAGTTTGGTAGTGTTAGGGTAGTGATAATAGGAGAAATGACATTGGGGAATAAGGAACAGGGGTAGGGCCGGAAAAATCAAGCCTTGGCAGCAATGACACTGTTACACAACCCTAGCAAAATGGTTTTTCTTTGGTGTTTTCTTGATTTTGCTTTATGAAATGTTTTTGCATTCAATCACTAGAAATAACCCACGATATCTTTATCCAATTTGATGCACAAGTGAGTTTGAGAGCCTACCTTACAATTAAAGGGGCTTCACAAATGATTTGAGGGAGTTTTGGCACGTTCTGGGCGCTTTGTCTCTATGCGCCGCACCCCTGTCTGTGTGCGCCACGCCCAGGGTGTGTGTCACACTAGTTATAAGTTTGAGCGGTGGGTGGGTGTTGTGTGCGCCGCGCCCCTGCCTGTGTATGCTGTGCCCCTGCCTGTGTGCACCGCGCCCCTGTGATCACCTCCAAACTGACTCCAGTTCCTCGTTTATGCCTCTATCTGTATGCACCGCGTGCAAAGCCTAGTGTGTCGCGCCCTGGGTATGCGGCGTACCCTTAAGAAACTTGCACTGTGGGCAAGTTGCGTGTGCGCCGCGCCCTCTGTGTGCGTCACGCTCCTGGTTATATGCGTTGCGCCCTCCAAGGTCACGTCCAACTCACTCAATCGCTCACCAATGCACACTCACGCCTTTCCAACACTTCTCCAAGAATTGTAATGGCACAATGCATTTGTTTTTTACTATTGTATATATAGCCTTGGAAGAGATGGGCTTAATTTTTTCCTCTTCAAAAACCCATTTTTCTAATGTTTGAGTTTTGCACTTTTTCACTGACTTTAAAACACACTGATTTTCACTTTCGCTTTGAAATTTTAGCTCGAATGATGCAATTTTCGGCACTCTTTGCGGGGATTGCAAGATATGACATTTGGCCATGGAAACCATGACTACATCTGAAAAAATCAACTGACGGCTTTTTTGAAAATTTTATCATAGATGGCACTATTTGAATTTTCTCCAAAATAGAGTTTTGAAGAAGAGTCGGAGTCTATCCACGTGATGATGAAGCTCTCTGAACCATAACTGTGTAAGGGCCTCACTCTGGCCTGCATGGCTTTACTGGACATGTTCAAAGACCAAATTGATGAATTCCTAGACCTAGACCTCGAAATGACCTTTGTCCTTTAAAGGGCCGAACCTTGACTATCATGGACTTTGATGATGATTGACAAAAGACCTGAGCGAGCAGGAGCCAAACATGAGGGGGAATGACTATCATGACCTTCTCCGTCAGATTATGGCATGCCCCTAGCAGAATGCAACTGGGAGAATGGAGCGGGACACCTAATCATGAAATGCATAAAGAGTTTTGATATCTGATGGAGGACTGACGAGATCGACTCTAACAGAACCCATGACATTTGGCCTTGAGAACCCCACATCCCCATCCATTCATCATCATTCACATGACACCTATCAATTGAAGGAAGTACTAGGGACTTGTCTTTCCCCTTAGGGGTTGGGAACACCTAATAGGGTTTTTTATTAACCACTCTGGCCTAGGGAGGTAAAACTACTTCGAGATCAAAGCCTTACACTTGGAAGGGAAGCCCCATATTGTGTCTCAATTTTCGCTTGATTAACAAGATTGGTTCACTTAGATGCATTAATGAATTATTTTCCCTGATGGTGAGGATGCAATATTGGACATTATATGTAATTGGCAGGTGGTTTCATCATGGGTTGGGAAACTTAATTAGGGTGCAAGTCCACCAGAGAATCATATTGACACCCTCGGGTGAAGCATTGAGATCCATGGGACTCCCATCATGTGCTAAGCATCATTTCACACCATGAGAACCTTCAGCACCTTTAATAGTCTGCTTATTCCCCTCATTATTAATGAAATGATGCACTTTGACTAGTGTTCCCCGACTGGATTAGCATTTACCACATGGTGTGGATGCTGATTCAAGGCCTGAAGGAGGTTTGTTTCACCTTTGGAGACATGGGAGGGAGAGAACCATCACCAGATCCCTCAACATTAGAGAATTTACAAGCTATTCTATCACCAAGGGACCCATGAGACCATTTTTTGTGCATCAAACACAAATTGGTGCCCGCGTGATTATTTACATGGATATTGAGGAGCCATCCCCGTGTTCGATATTTATGGAGCCCTATAACACATTTTAGCACCAAGAGGACTCAACATTGCCTTCCAATGACCCTACATCAGCATGGCTTCATCATTTTGACTTGCATGTGGATGGCTAATTCATAATTTTGTAAAGCTACTTAGACGACTTGTGACCAAGGGATGTATCTTTCCCGTTTTTATAATTTTAAGGGGACAGTATGCATAATTTGACTTAGTAGAACACATATAAATAGAACATCAATTCATTTATATGAATCATCATTATCACTTGGGAATTTAGACCTCTTTGGAAATTTTACACTTCTTCTTGGATTGGCTATTGGAGTATCTTGGATGCATTTCAATATTTGGAAATTATTTTTTATCTTCTTTTAGAGCTGTCTCTTGATTGTGCATGGATATATTGCATCTCATCTTGTAATTTCCTTTTGTTGAAAATTTTCTCTTGAAATATGTATAATGTATGAAATTTCTACAAATAGATTAATGTTATATTGTACCCTAATTTTTTTCATGATAAATTTTGAAAGCTATTTGGTTGAAAATTGCATATATTATTCATCGTATGACATGTGATGAATGTTCCTGGTGCTGAAATAATAATTCTCTCCATAAAACTCCATAAGTCTTGAGTGGGTAATTGTTGAGGGTGTATTTTTGACCTCCTTAAAGGTAATTTTGGCTAATCAGCATCTAGGAATCTATATTCCTAAAGGACAAGGAACTAGTTTAAGCCTTTGGTGATCAAAATCAATTTTTCTCTATAAATTTCCTTTCCCAAATTTCATTCCCATAAAGTAGGACAGTTAGGCTAGTGCATACAATGAATTGCATTCGAGAGTAGTTGGTGGATTCTGAGAGCATAAACACCAAGCCTATGATCTTATCTCCCATTCCTCAAATTTTTATGGGCATCTCATAGGTTTTAATCCATAAAATATCTTGCCCTAGTTGTGCCCTAAGAGAGAAACCCTAGCTTATAGTTCCTCAACTTGGGGAATTATTTGAGGGCTATATGAGCTTAGTAATCGGTGAAGTAAATCACAAGAATCCCTTTCTCCTCCTTACCTTGATCTTGCGATTACCTTTGTCCATGATAATTCTTGAAACCCTAGGTCTTGCACAAGTATTTTATAGGTCTCTTAGTGCAAGCAAAGAACTCTTAGAAGTGACATATCATCACACAAAGCTTCCCTTGATAGGTCTTACATTATCACCTAACACCATAAACCATAGATTATCCATCAAAGGTGACCATATTTCTTATTTGGACTCCTCCCATTGGTGAAAGTACATAAAGAGAAGGGGACATTGACTATGGGGACATTGGGTCATTGTCCCATTGTTATCACTTAGTCTAGTTCTTAGCCTTGCAGGGTTTCCCTCTTCGAGGCCTACTAGATTTTTTGGTAACAAGGCTCATGATATATTTAAAACAATAACTATAGTGAGGGATCAACATAGAATATTATGGAACTTTATTAACAAATATAACAATACATTGTAGAAGTGACATTATCTCAGACTTGTCTCACGTGAGAGATAGTTATGCAATGACAAATAAAGAATGTCAAACAAAGTATTGCACAATTTTATTATGTAAAGTAACTAATTAATTATGATGCTTATTGGCAAAGCAAACAATAAACTAGAACATAACAAAGTATTATTTTGTAACATAAGTACTTAAGATTTTAAATGCTATTATTTGGAACTATAGCAAGAAGATATATTTCTTAATTATGTATTTAATGAAACATAAACCATAAACATTAAAATCATCCCATTACAAATCCACACAATTAAGAGATGACTACAAAATGTTCTTATCAACATAAACCATAAACATTCAAATCATCCCATTACAAATCACACCATATAAGAGATGATTACAAAATGTTCTTATTTGTGTATTTAATGAAACATAAACCATAAACATTCAAATCATCCCATTACAAATCCACACAATATAAGAGATGACTACACAATGTAGTGTCATGATTGTGAAATTGTATAAGAACCCATTAACCCATATCCATGTAGGGAGGCAAGGTGAGGTTAATCATTTTGCCAAGAAAAAAAAACAAAAAGTATAAGATGTTGTAAGTAATTATAATGAAATGATATGATGCAATATTTATACATGAACAAGAAGATTATTGCTTCATCTCATGTATTCCCTGATGATTAACCTTAGGCATTGTGCACAAGGTTAATCATTTTTTTGGTGCACAAAATTATCTTGGCTGACATATACATAATTAGATTTAATCATTGATTTAAGTACGGGTCTTTCAATGACTTCATCAAATTTGATTACTTATTTTATATTTTCTGTGAGTTCACTCATTTGCAATTTTGTTCATGATGCTAATGGAGAAACAACAAAACTTCAATAAGGCATAAAGCAAAGTATACCTCTATTCCCTGGAAATTGAATTGACACCATTCTAAAGAACACAAATTTATTTCCTTATTCCTCAATTGGTTATTTGAAAATTTTCATGTCTAATGTAACATGGTTTTTATTCAATCCATACCCTTGTTTGTTATAAGATATCTCAACTTTGAATCAAAGGTCTCTCATCACCAATGATGCCCAAAATGTTATATTGGATCAAACTTTTCCTTGTGAAAGTTGTTCCTTAGTTTGTCACTTCTAATGTTAACAAAAAAATTAGATGAAAATAAATGAAACTAATTATGGTTAGAAAATAAAGTAAAAAATAAATTATTAAACTTTATTATTTTCTTAAGAAAATAATAAAGACTCACACATTCTAAAATATATAATTTGACTCATGTGTGAATTCCAATTTAAAGTAACATTTTGTAATGTATATTTGTATTCAAATTAAATGCATGCAAAAAAATATCAAAATATTTGAATATTATTTACTATAGTATGTATATTAGATTAAAAATATATATATTAAATATTTACTGTAGTAGAGAATGGAATGTAATACTAACTCCTCAAAACTTAAGAATGAATAATAAAATGCTTATAATGTATTATAAGTAATAAAGTAACATTTTGTAATGTATATTTGTATTTAAATTAAATGGATGCAAAAAAATCAAAATATTTGAATATTATTTACTAGAATATTTATATTAGATTAAAAAAAAATATGTTAGATATTTATTATAGTAGAGAATGGAATGTATTACTAAGTCCTCAAAACTTAAGAATGAATAATAAAATGCTTATAATGTATCACAAGTAAAGATAATGTCCTATCTATACTAATTTAATATAACATCTTAGATATAAAGCAAAACTATATTAAAAGACACACTCCCATTCATTTTGCTTCATACAAAATTTGACTTTCAATACATTTATGCTCTTAAACTTGGAAAATCATTAATTGAAAATAAACAAAGGTAATTTGTGATTTAGCATATTGAAATTGTTTATGGAAAAATAGCAAGCATGGAATGCCATTAATCACAAAGTACTAGTGATTAGTTTAATTAAACACAAAGTACTAGTGATTAGTTTAGCATGGGTATACATGTTATTTTAATGGAACGACGTGACAAAGATTCAGATTATAGGAAAGTAATGTGGTATGGCATTGGTCTAATGTTGAGTTGGCTCAAAGTGTTAACATGGAGTTCACTATTGAGGGACATTTATTGAAGGTGTATTTTTCAAAGTCAAGCTAGTAGTTGACTTCCATAAAGTTTTCGATTTTTTTTTGTGAGAAAATTGGTTTCTTCATTGTCATGAAATTAAATAATTTTGTTTATTTTCTCAAGATCGTCAAAATTTCTAGAAAATTACAAGTGCATTTACAAGGAGAGGGTTTTTTTTTCATGTAATGTAATATATATGTTGATTTTAGTTAGTAAGTTGAAGGAATTATATAATATAGGGTGAGTTGGAACCTTGCTGGGATTTTCTTCGGTTCATAGGATATGAATTTATATGTTTAGATTGATATTTGTTTTAGTATAAATAAAACGAAAATGTATGAAAATGTATAAATGGGAATAGATATGAAAATGGCAGTGATTATATAAAGAATTGATGTATTATTTAGATTTTTTTAATTGTATTTTAGAGGAATGTAACAACCCGTCTAACACGTAACTACTAGTAAGCATTTGGGGGTTTATAGCCTATCCTCCTAACTACTAGTAAACGTTTGGGGGTTTATGACCTATCCTCCTAACAAGTAGTAAACCTTTGGGGGTCTATGACTTATCCTCCTCTCCGTAGACTAGGTGACAAACATGGGGATTTGAACATTTGATCTCTCAGTTTTCATAGATTTCACATTACTTCGATCACCAACTGAGTTTCCCCCCAGTACATGTACAATTTAGATTTGATTTATGCATTTTCATATCCATTAAATGTACATTTGTCTCCAAGCTCAATTTCTCTAAATAATTGAGGAATGTAACAACCCGCCTAACACGTAACTACTAGTAAGCATTTGGGGGTCTATAGCCTATCCTCCTAACTACTAGTAAACGTTTGGGGGTTTATGACCTATCCTCCTAACAAGTAGTAAACCTTTGGGGGTCTATGACCTATCCTCCTTTCCGTAGACTAGGTGACAAACATGGGGATTTGAACATTTGATCTCTCAGTTTTCATAGATTTCACATTACTTCGATCACCAACTGAGTTTCCCCCCAGTACATGTACAATTTAGATTTGATTTATGCATTTTCATATCCATTAAATGTACATTTTTCTCCAAGCTCAATTTCTCTAAATAATTGAGGAATGTAACAACCCGCCTAACACGTAACTACTAGTAAGCAGTTGGGGGTCTATAGCCTATCCTCCTAACTACTAGTAAACGTTTGGGGGTTTATGACCTATCCTCCTAACAAGTAGTAAACCTTTGGGGGTATATGACCTATCCTCCTCTCCGTAGACTAGGTGACAAACATGGGGATTTGAACATTTGATCTCTTAGTTTTCATAGATTTCACATTACTTCGATCACCAACTGAGTTTCTCCCCAGTACATGTACAATTTAGATTTGATTTATGCATTTGCATATCCATTAAATGTACATTTATCTCCAAGCTCAATTTCTCTAAATAATTATCTGTGTACTATGTTAACTCTGTTTTTTATGTGGAATATACAATAGAAACAAAGTTTTGAATTGTGACTATCTAGAGGAATTTATTTATTTCAGGCATTAGTGGGTTACGTTTCAACTAGATTGTCCTTTTCCAAAAGTAAAATTTCTAAACTCCTCAGTTGCCTTATATTGTGGTGGTATCACATCTGAGTGGTGTTATATCCCATTGACGTGAATTGACAAATTTAGGTTGTTGTTTCCATTAGTAAAGTTCGTCAACCAAACTGGGAACCTTTCTTATTTCTAGGTGATTCTAAACTCCCTTGTGGCTGGTTGCCATTATCATTATTTGACAAAGATAATTTGTTGTTTCCTTTAGTGGAGTTCGTCCACTAGACCTGAAAACAAGTTTCACATTTTTGCAATGGTATTTATTCTAGTGGCATAATGGCTTGATTATCAGTTAACAAAACGACACTTGAAAATACTCAGTTTCATTATTCGATGTCCATCAACTGAAAAAACTTAGTTTCATTATTTGATGTTCATTAACGTGAAACAAATTAGTTTCATTATTTGATTTCCATAGATTAAATGTATGAGTTCCAAGTCTTAGTCTCCAAGGGGTTGAATTCCCGATGGCTTGGTTAATGATAATGTCAAGCAATAAGAATTAGAGTTATGTTAATTGATGATCCTTCCACAGGATTGGATTCAAAACAAAAGGAAAAAGAGAAATTTCCATGGTGGCTTGATTTCCTAATGGCCTGGTTAGTAGAGATGATAAATGACAATATTTTGAAGTTTAGTTAACAATCATGGTATCTGATGTGAATTCATGTTAATTATTGAAATGTGTACAAACTCCATTCAATGCATATTTTGATAGCACAACAAGATAAGGTCAAAGAGAAAATATTAAGATAGAGATTTAATGCCTGAGTCTAGTTGCACCATTTGGTACAAGAGGAAGAGTGCGACGTAGAGTGAGAATGACACATCGAGAAAGAGTAGGAGTAGGAAGAAGAATACCTGTAGAAAATGTAGTTTTTCTAAAACATATATGAGGTCTATTCAAACTAGGATAGAAGCCATGAAACCCACATAGAGGTGTGGTGTTGGCATAGGAGATGTCAGTGTCAAAGAAGAATCTTCCAAGGAAGAAGAAACCACAGAGGAAATATTGCTCAAGATTCTCACATGAATAAGTTATAGATAAAAAAATGTAGGTACTAATGTATGAGGGAAACATAAACATTGACGAATTGATTGATTGGATCAATGAAATGGACAAGTACTTTGACTATGAAAATGTAGTTGAAGAGAAGAAAATCATATATGCTCTCACTAGATTAAATGATCATGCATCATTTTGGTGGAATGGTGTGCAAGAAAAGCAAAAGAAGGAGGGAAAAGCAAAGATTAAAATCTAGAATAAAATGGATGCTAAATTAAAAGCTAATTTCATTCCTAAAGACTATCTTAAAATTTTCAAACAAATAAAGAATCTCAAGAAAAACAAAAATTAGTAAAAGAATATACCGAATAGTTTTATAAGATAAATATTAGGGTTGGACATGTTGAGGAAGACATCGAAAAAGTATATAGATACATAAATGGATTAAGGTATCAAATTCAAGATGGAATTATCATTTTATCCCAAATGATAGATGAAGAGGTACATCAATCTTCCCTCAAAGCAGAAGAAAACTTGGCAAGGAAATACAATCAAAGAGGAAGTGAGAAATTCTTAGTGAGTAGAGGACATTGATGTAATAGAGGGAGATTCAAATCCTAAAGAGAAGAAGAATGTGGTTTAGAAAAACCAAGTCAATCATAAAGAGGAAGTGATTTTAGAGGAAAAAATAACTATTCTAGAAGTAGAGGAAGAAGCATAGATTATCATCCGAGATGTTATAGATGCAACAAATGCAACAAACTTGGATATAGATAATTTGAATGTCCAAAAAATACTACAAATAAAAGAAGTGCACACATAATACGAGATGATGAAGAAAATGTAAATCATCTTTCACATGAAGATACCCCAAGGTTTGGAGAATCATTGTTGATGAAGAGAGTGTTAGAAACCAAGACAACGCTGAGAGGGGGGATGAATTAGTATTGTAGGAATTTAAAAAACTTCCTTGAATTTCACATGCTAGTAGGAAACTAATGAATACTACAACAATTAATTCAAATTAACATCACAAGAATCAATCATTAGAGACACAAACAAACAATGTATAAGTTCTTCAAACTTTCCTTCAATTTACGTTCACAAAGGAAAGCTTATACACATTGTTACAATGTTCTTTGGCTACAACCAGAAGGAAGAAACTACTCCCTAATTTATCATCTATGACTGAAAGGAGTTACAACCTATTGTGAAGATAAATCCTCTCTGTAGACAAAGGCGATCTCTTTAGCCCAATGAGTGGGTCTAAAAACAAAATGAACAAACTAATGCAAACTTTCCTAGCTTATGTTTAAAAATACAGGGAAAAGAGAAACCTACCTCGCTTTGATGTTAATCGCTCAATCATTTGGTGATGGCTTCAATCTCCTAGATTCCAGGATTTCTCCTTGCTTTTTCTTTACGTCCGAGTACCCGCAAGAGAGATCAAAAGACAATACAAGATACAAGAGCATACATGGAATATATCAAACATAAACTACTTAATAGATCAAGGAGTATCAAGATAAATGCATAAACATTTACACATTTATGGAAAGTGAACATCAGATGTATATATTAATAAACTAAAAAGGGAAGCATACAACCAATGCCTTGATGTTGGAGACCTCCTTTTGGTGAATTTCCACATCCAAGCCAAGACTCTTCAAGCACTCCTTCTCCAAGTTAGATGGGCAACATTTTGGCATAATATCAACATAGGAATGCATGCAATTAATGACCAACCATTTGGGGATGGAAGGGATTTGATTTATAGGAAGGGAGAGGGATTTAGGGATCCACTAAAGAGGGAAGAAGGTCCACATCTCAAGGGGAAGGCCCTTAATGGTAGGATCAAGAGTTCCAAATGGGAGATCTTGACCATATATGCAACCAACAACATCCAACTCATTATTTCTCGAAGTTTCTAGCATATGAAGCTTGTCACTTCGGGATGTGGAATAGGAATTGAATAGGAGTTGTGACAAAATAATGTGTAACAGATGCCTCCTAAAGCATGAAGGCAGAACAAGGAATGATGGGGGAAATGCTTTACAAGTCAAGGCAAGGACCAGAAGAACACTGCCAGGGGCCCTGCAAATCAAGCATATGTGTATACATATATGATATCTCTGATATGCCTAATGATACATGACTAAGCATCTAATACATGAATCCATGACATGGGCACAACCATTTGAATAGAAGGGATCATGTGCATGGATCCATGGTATGGGTGCAACCATCTGGATAGAAAGGATCATATATATGGACCCACGGTATCATTGTAGCCATCCGTATAATCATGTATACAATCATGAATAACTCACAACTCCACACAACCTAGATTTTATCAAATGGAATCCAGGGTCTTGAGCTCTACCTCGATCTGATCAATGTACGAATTTTAGCATGTGAATAGATGTGTCAAAGTTGAACATGATAGAAAACCACCTAATTACCGGTAAATGATGTAAAGCGTTAATAGGCACAAGAGAAACCACCAATAATGATAATGGCTCTCAAGGTACAATCAGCACAATCCATGATTATGAATAATGAAGTTTAAGTTGAACACCCAAAGAGTTATTCAATCGAAGGCCAGTGAGGTAAACCTATCGTTGAATGCGAAGAACTTGCCATTGAGGTATGCAATCTCTAAGGTACTAGACGGGACTTTCTAGATCATCTTCCTGGATAATGAGCCGAAGTTGACAGGAAGTGATCCATTGAAGGAGGGCCATAACATATCCCACATCATCGACATGAAACAAAGGATATGGTAGAGTAGGTAATTTTGATTTAGGATTGTGGTAGAAAGGTCAAACAATGTATAAGTGGTAAAAACTCTAGATAGGACTTCTCTTGAACACATCGGCGACACGACTCCGGAGTTTGGTATCATTTGACTCAACATGGGATCAAAGGCCATGATGACAATGAAATATAATCATATGAGAGGCAAAATGGATTTCCCAAAACCAAGTAGGAAAGTGATGAAGTGAGGATAACCCAAACCCAACAGAGTAATAGATAAGTGTCATGTTGAAGAGCGACATGTTACCTTTACACAAAATACAAGAGATGTTCGATTTCATTTTTCCCCCACTATTTCTAGTGAGTACCCCATTACTTTTTATTGCATGATTGAAGGGTATAACATATGCTCACCATATAAGTTCATCCTTTAGATGAAGCCATCCTAGTAAGTTTAATGAGTCCTAGAAGGAGAAACTCGATCCCGCCATGACGCCACGTCCTGCATGGTTTAAGTTTTACGAGTTCGACAGAGGTGAAACTCAACATCTTTTTCATGTTTAGAGAGTTTGAAAAAGAGGAAACAAAGAAAACTCCAAAGGTCCCTTTTCGTAAATCATCTCTTGAATCTGAAAAGGTATAAAATGATATCCAAGAGAACCTCTTAGCCATATTCGACTAAGGTATTCCTTTTTCGTACAATAGTATATCTTTGTCTGGGAAAGAGTTAAAAACATACTGAGTAGATGTAATTTCATTTACTTTAACAAGTTCGAAACGACAAGTACTCGACGATCTTTTCATGTTTCGAGAGTCAGAAAAGAGCTTAAAAATGACTCCAAGGGATCTCTTTTTCATTTAATTTTTACGAGTTTGAAAAAGTGATAAAATAAAACTCATTGAATCAATCATAATTGTTTACCATTACCATGTTCTATGACCTTTCGCTACACAAGTGGAACGTACATTACCAATTTAGAGGAAAAATATTAAAATATAAGTGAAAAATGTCCTAATTTGGTAAAATTGTCATTTAAAAATTTATAAAAAGCCCAAAAAGTAAATCATTTTCACCATTTTACCCTTTGGCAAATCAGAGAGCATTTTTACCCTATTTTACCTTGATATTCAGGCAGATAGCACGATCAATCTCGAACACCATTAGCCAAGCCGTTTGTTGCAGGTAAGAGATATGTCCTTTCCCTTCAATTTAATTTTATTTTTATGCATTTTCATCAATATATAGGTTGCATGGAGGGATTAGCAAAAAATTATGTCGAGGGCGATCAACACGGGTTCGTTTTTCACCCTGCGACCAACTATAGTAGGGTGTTGGAAGTACGGAAAAATTCATGGACATTCGTGCTGGCACAGAGTAGCAAATGTTTTGAAAAACTCCTCCAAGTTTAATGCTTTATTTCCATATTTTCTTCCATAGAAACTCATGAAATGTTGTTTGATGGATGTTTTACAAGTTGATCAACGAAAAAAGTCAATTGAATGGAAAGAAAGAGGACATGAATTTGAAGACCATCAAGAAGCCTAGGACCCAAATTACATTGCTGCCCTTCGAGACTATGGGTTGTTGAAATTATTCTGAACCCGTGGTATTAGCAGCTAGGTAGAGCTACTACAACATTTGATTAGTTAGTGGGATTTGGATCACCAACTATTCATGATCATGTACCAAGAACTCATAATAGATGTCACAAACATTTATTTCATTACTTGATTTTCTAGAAAGGGACAATAGATTCAGTTGTCTGGTTCTCACACTAGAGGAGAGAGCACAGATATGTTGATCGAAAGGCATTGTCCAAGGGCTCTATTAGGTCCCTATAATACTAGTGATTACCCCATTACTATTGTAGTTGTATCCCTTATTAATATTGTTGTGCCCCTATTTCCCCCATATTTTTATTACTGTGCCCCATAAAATCCCTTTATTGTTATTTTTGTGGCTTTATATTATTATTATTAGGTCGGCTGGGTTATATTGTAACTCCTTAGACTCTTATATATAGAAAGGAGGTTTTTTCATTTGTATCATCCAAGAATTTTTCATTTATGTAATGTAAAGGAGGTTGCCCCCTCGAAGAGGCTGAATTCTAAGGCGTTGATCTATATTTTCTATCTTTCTGTGAGCTGGTTTCATAACATTTGGTATCAGAGCTTTGGATTCCAGGGTTTCGCTGCTCCGAATAGGTCATCGTGGAATTTTCGCTATAACTTTTTTTATGCGACGTTTCAGAAGCTAAAAAAAAAACCCATTTGAAAAGAAATCATGCTGAACCTCGATCCGAATTTAAGAGCTTTTTGCACTATATTTGTGAAGATATGATCTGAGGAAGTTGGTCTTTCTGTAGACTCCTGAATTACATTCCAAATAGGTGACCTTGGGAAAATCATCATAACTTTCTCTCTGAGCATCAGATTGTAATTTCGTAAGAAGGTACAAAAAGAGGACGGACCGTAGTTTCATGTATATATTTTTCAGAGCCAAAGGTCGAAACAGTGACTCGTGGTACGTCATACAAGTTCACTCTACTGAACTAGTCTATAATCAAGTCACTATGGGAGATTTCGCATAACTCTTCCTTGGAGAATCCAATTTGGATCAGACTGGTGGCATTGGAAAGAGGACACATAGGGATACTGCAAGTCACAATTTCAGAACTAGATGATCTGAAAGTACAGAGATACATCAGAGTCAATATCGAGCTCCTATAAAGTGAAAAAAAGTTGTGTAGATTCTTTTAAATTTTTGCTTAAGATTGGTTTGAAAATTTATTTTGAAGGAATTCAAAGGGCTAGTAGAGCATTATTATTAGTAACTGACACCCCGAGGAAAGAAAATTCAAACACCTAGTAAGCAACTTGAAAGCTCTAGCATTACTCATGAATGAGAGGAAGAAATTCTACATGATATATCAAAATTACAAGAACAAGTGCAACAAGTGTCACTTGCACAAAAAGCAACAGAATCTAAGATGGATGGTTTAAGGAAAGATGTAGAAGCTAAGATGGATGG
>APFE031057391.1:46896-67745 GCA_000404065.3 Pinus taeda | reverse complement strand
TCCTCTTCTTATATTTGTGTTATTATATTTATTTCATAGATTAGTGGTTGAATTGCCTTTACAAATATTTCATTGCAAGTAGTGTAGATTTGATTAGTTTTCTTATTAGTTTGTTTCCATTTATTCTTTACTTCAATAGTAGCTTAGAAGAGATAAAGGAACATCAAAAAGTTGTAAGTAGGTGGTTTTGGTCTCACTACTTCCTTCAGGGATCATGGTTTGAGGAAAGAACTCCTATGTAGCCCCAAAAGGATAGAATTTTACTTTCTCATGGAATTTAGGTTTTTCTATACTTAGGACAGCATTTGATCAATTTTCAAGAGGAGGATTTAGTTATAATTTATTCTATATTTAGTATTACATTAGATATCATCAATGTTCCATATTATTCTACAAGTTTTCCTCATACATGAAGTAGGCAGCTAGCTCACGAAATTTTGTTTTCCTTAGATAATAGAAATTCTTCTTGTTTACATGATATTTGGATAGATTTCAATGTTTGATGTAGTGCAAGAGTTTCAGTAGTACATAGAGATGTCATGATAAAAAACCTCACCCAAACCTCATCCAGTCATGATCATTCCTTCCTTTCACTAAAACTGTCACCAATTTCATCATTTCACAAGAAAACTTCTCCAAGATTGTGGATTGAATCAAGCCATCTCCCAACTCTGGTTTTGAGTTTGAAGTGGTCCTAGGCACTCCCTTGCTTCATTACATCTACCAACCACCTTCTCTAAGCCTTCCCTCACCTTCAAAATCCCTCCTTTTTCTTTCGGTTGTATCCTATAGAAATACAAGGGATCCTGTAGGTTTTCAAGACATCTTGTAGATTGCATTAGGACATCGTGTAGGTTGACACGTAGTGGCCTGTTTTGAGGCCGAATTGAGGAAAAATACTTTAGGAAGCTAGAAAAGGACCCCTAATAGTCTCCCCAACCTTCTAACCATTCACCATCATCCCTAAGACACCTTCCACATCACGAAAACAAGTTAGCTTCCACACTTTCACATAAAAAAAAAAAGAGAAACATATTTCTTTTGTTCATTTACATGCACAATAGTAGAATGTTTTATGTTTTAATTTGCATGCCTATGATAGTAGGATTGCATCCATGTTAACTTAGCATTCTTTTGAAGCAAATCCTCTTAGAAATTAGCTAGAAAAGTGGTGTTTTAGCATTTGATTTCAGTCTTTTTCCTTACTACAGTAGACAAGCTTTCTCTTAGTGTAGACTTCTATTTTCCTCATTTATAATCAAGTGTCTTTTGAATCCATAGATGCATGGTTTTAAAAACCTTAGTGGTATATCACTAGTTTAGCAATGATAAAGAGTATACCCATCACATTTACTTGTGTATACATCACTGTCACCTCAAAGTTTGTACGAAACTCAAGTTGATAAAGTAAAGTTGGTAGCCCTAGGAGTTGCAGCATTCTTGTTGCAATACTGGAGCTCATCAGTTGTTTGCAAGTTTGGGCACAAATTTGGCCTTCAACACAACTTATCATCCACAGACATATGGACAAACAAAGAGGGTCAACAAGATATTAGAGGATATGTTGAGGATGTATGTGATGCATCAACAATGGAAGTGGGAGGAGTATATTCCCTTGATTGAGTTTTATTACAATAATGGGTATCAAGAATCTTTGAAGATGAGTACGTTTGAGGAATTATATAAGTAGAGTTGCAATACTCATGTTGGTTGGAGTGATCCAGTTAATAGGGTGTTTATTGGATGAAACATGTTGGTGGACATGGAACAAGAGATACGGGTTATAAGGAAGAACCTAAAGGCAGAAAAGGATAGGTAGAAGAGCTATATAGATTGAAATAGGTTGTTCAATGAGTTACAATTTGGGGAATACGTGTACTTGCACATCAAACTAAAGAAGAGATCCTTGCAGATTGGATCATGTGTCAAGCTGGCATCATGTTTTGTGGACCCTTCAATATCATTGAGAGGATTGGGCCAGTAGCCTATCAAATTACATTGTTGTCAATAGTGAAAGTCCATGATGTTTTCCATGTGTCATTTTTTAAGAAGTATGTTATAGATATTGATCATGTGATTGACTAGTCTAGATTTTAGGTGGAACCAAATGGAGAATCCTAGCTAGAGCCTCACTGTATATTGCAGAAAAATGTGTTCATGCTCCAGAATCGACAAATCGAGCAAGTTAAGGTGAAATGGAAGGACTTTGGTCCCGATGAAGCTACATGGGAGATGTTGGATTAGATGTGGTCTATGTATCCTTCCTCTTTTGTTGGTTGAGGAAAAGAAGCTTTGGCATGGTGTTTTGGTATGGTGTTTTGGTATATGTCTTGGTATGGTGTTTTGATATAGGTCTTGGTATTTGTTTTGGTATATGTTTGGTGATTTTTCTATATGTACATATGTATATGGATGTAAATACCTCCATGAGTTATGTTATAAATGTCCAATAAGAGGTATGGGTGTCATGTCATTATGATGTTATGCTGTTATGTTTTCATGTTGGTTTGCTCCTTAGCAAGTTGATCATTGTAAATACTGCATTGAGGTAAGTTATAAAGCTCCATTGGTAGTATATTTTTCTTACAACAATTTTGTGGTTATAGGTGTATGTATATGTATGTAAATACCACCATGAGCTATGTTATAAAGCTCTAATAAGCGGTACAGGTGTCATGTCATTATGATGTTATGTTGTTATGTTTTCATGTTGTCATTGTAAATACTGCATTGATTTAAGTTATAAAGCTCCATCAGTAGTATATTTTGCTTAGAGAAATTTCATGGTTATAGGTGTTGTTGAACACTGAGGACAATGTTCTCCCAAGGGGGATGGTTCTATAATGGCCAAGGTGAAAATTTCATGTAATAAAAGTTAATAAAGGAAAAAATAATAACCACAATTGATGGGACACTTATTCCAAGCTGAATGTTGGGCAAGAAATCCTAGTGATGGGGATCACTTGTCATTTATTAATGGCTAAGGAAATTGGCAAAGGCTTTGGAAAGGAAAAATATAATTTTTGGCACATTTACTTATGAAAATAACAAAAATTAGGAGAAAAGGGAGGTAAAAGGTCATAGGTTGCATGTGAGGAGGAAAATGAAGGAAATAAAGCCCTCAGTCATAAAAAGGCTTTAGAGGTTCAATTGGTAACCTTTTGTCAATTCATTTTTTGAGCTTTTTCATTATTCTCTCCCTCTCTCATATTCTTGGAGACTTAGAGTTTTCTTGGAGCACTCTTGGAGTGTGTGGCATAGTTTGATTTTGGAGAAAGAAGGCAAAGAAGGAGAAGGAAAGCATAAGGTACTGAGTTGCATGTATGTTTTCCTCACTAATTTTGGCATGCATGAGATATGCATGTGGATTTTCGGTCATGATATGTCAGTGGTATGGATGATTTCATGGATTAATAGTGGATTTCCTATTCTTTCTATTCCCTAGATAGCCATGGATTTTTTGGGTTTATTTCCTTATTTTGTTTTGGTTGGTTCTTATTTTTCCTTAGCTTGGGTTGACTTATTAGTTCCTGGAAGCCCTGGTTGGACAAATGTTATAGAAGCACTATAACAACATGGGTTGAGTGAGTAGTCCTAGAAGCCTTGTTTGAACAAATGCTATGGAAGCCCTTCGTGGGTTGAGTTACTAGTCTTGGGATCCTTGGTTGGAAAAAGGTTATGGAAGCCCAACAAAAACTGTGGATTGAGTTACTAGTCCTAGAAGCCTTGGTTGGAACAAATGCTCCGGAATACCTAGAAGGATTGGATGGAGACCAACTAATGATGGTTTTGTAATGTCCAACCGTGTGGTGGAATCACTATTTGATGGCTTGAGGTGGATGGCCTCTAGAATCCATGGATGGTTTTAGATTGATGTGTTCTATGAGATACCACATTCACGCCTCGAAAATGGCACGGGCGTGAGTGGATGAAGAGAGATCTGGCATGAAGATTTTGCAGTTGGGTGGAACATGGAAGTCCCATCCTAGGTTTGGATTTTGCATCATAATTATGAGGTTATTTCTCCTTTTAAATAAATGAGCATTATACTGGCTTACATGTGGTTTAGATGGCAATTATTTCATGAGTATTTCTACTACTATTATGCCAATTATTTATATGTTTTATGACAGTAGCTATGTATGGATATCATCATGTTTTTACTTGTAAATGAATTATCAATGTATACATGACCTAATGGATGAAGTGGAATTTTATGTTTTGAGGCATCAATGTTTCTTAGCGATTCTCAGCTAAGTACGACACCCACATGCTCAGATTTGTTGTTTACACTTGTAGATTACATATTTGTGATATGTTCAACGAAATTCATGTCATGGCTAGTAGGGGTCCATTCAAGGTCTCATTTAAGTGATTACATTTATATTGTCATTTCCTTTTTATTTCACTATTCTAGAAATATGATTCAATTATGGGTAGTGAACTAGGCTTTGGGCATGAAAATGTGGCTTAGTTCCTGGCGATGTTTGCACAAAACTGACAAAAAGAGTCCCTATACATTGGTATGTAGGTCTATGAAAGCGTCCAAAGGTCCCTAGATGCTGACATGCCCATAACATGAGAGCGTCCAGAGGTTGAGTTTTCCAAAATTTCAGTGGGAACCAGGGGTTTGCTAACTGGAAGGTTGGATTGGTTTCTCAGGGTTCTAATGTTGATGTTGAATGTTTTTATGGTGTGTTTCTATTGGTTACACTTCCTTAACATGAATTAGGAGGTCGAATCATATCATAGTGGCCTCTCGTCACATCTTTACCCCAGTTCATCAGCTTCTTTGGTAGATGTGGGAGGAGGGTGTTACACACACACACTTTCCCATTGTATTATTTCATAATTTATGCAAAATAGGATACCAAAACCAATTATGTTTCAGATCGAAAGAATCCTCACCTAAACCCCTAATATAGGATTCTTAAATCCATAAAATCCTCAATTTATGTAACTAAGTTTGAACTCCCAAAAATACTGTTCACATCTATTTTTTTGGAGAAGATCCAGTTACATCAATCCACACGTTAATTCATTTTTGTAAAATTATTCTAATAAATACAATAAATTAAATAATTTGACACACTTAGGAACCAACTCCCTTGGTAAATGAGAAGACCCCTATCCTAGACAAAATGAATTTTCACTTGAAGGTAAGATGATCTTGCATCAAAGCTACATAAATATGCTAATTAATTTGTAGACTAATTATGATATGTCCTTGTGATTGTGTACACAAACCCATATTTAGAGTGTTGTTGATGCCACTGTTATGTGGAGACATGAGTACGATGTTGGGTTTAGCGGCATTGATGATGTGGGTCCATCCCTGCAAGCCCCAATCATTGAGCCACAGTCGAGCGAGCACCAAACTAAGAATCATTATCAAACCCCCATCCTATCTGACTTGCATTTGGACTTGACTGAGACTAGTAAACTCATGTATATGTAAGTGAAAATGTGGTTCAATATCATTTATTTCCATATTATTTATTTCATACAAATAATGATTTATTTAGTTTGAATTTGAATGTGTTATATTGTAGTATAATCTAATAATTTTTTTATATACTATAACTTTTATTAGTAAAATATATGTTCAATTTTGATTTCTACTTACATAGACTAGGAAAATAAGTACAATCTTAAGGTATGATACAAGTAACTTTGATACTTAAAATGAACTAAAATATACAATGTATCAATTTAATATTGAACATGGAAGGAATTCCAATAATGCTTCATATTGGCTTGTAGAATGTGTCTTTTAGTGTAATCAACATGTATGTTATTACAATACAATTTAAAAAATAAACTAGCATTTGCACCAAATGTTGCAAAGGAAACGCCGTAAGGTATAAATCGAGAAACAATCTAAATAAGATGGAGAGGTGTGGCATAAATTAAGAAACCATCTAAATAAGATGGAAAGATGTGGCATAAATTGAGAAACCATATAAATAAGATGGAGAGATGTAGCAAAAATGAAATTCTAATGTTTATAAACTGAAGTTGATTTAGGGTGTGTAAGGCTATATTTTTTTATTAATTATTGAGTTATTATTTCATATGAATCTCATAAACTTCAACCAAGCAATAGCTCTGATCAACTTCTTTATAAGAGGGCATTAGATGAAACTAATGTGAGATTGGGTGAGTCTCATGTGGTTCAGAAGAGAGCACTAAAGAAATGTAAGAGTGAGAAGTTGTCGACCGATGAGCCTGAGTAGGACACAATTGAGGCTGCTCAGAAGAGGGATCAAGGCCGACAGTCTGAACTTGAAGCTGTGTAGGGACAACATGCTTTTGATGCAGTTTTCTTGCAATCTGCACATCAAGAGCTTCAATGGGTCGAGAAAAAAATCTCCATTGCGATGGATTATAAGGACATCACAGCTAAACAGGACATGGACACAGTCAATGCTTCAAAGGCCAATGCCAAAAAAGTAGAGGAATTGTCTGCAGAGATATTTTTTTTGAAAAAGGCTCTCGATTCGGTGTATGCATCACGGTAAATGGTTGAGGATGAAGAGGAAGCTATTGCTGCAAAATGGGAATCTAAAGCCAAATAAGCATTTGCAATGGAAAGTAAGGCTAATGAAGAGGTTCACTTGTTGAAGAAAGAATTTACCAATGTCATGGATATTGAGTTGAAGTTGTCTAATGCACCGAAGTTGAGGTTAATATATTGCCCTATATTGGAATGGGGGTGAAGGATCAAACAACAAGGCGGAAGCTATGGCACTAACAGGGCTTCTTCAAATCAGTCTCTTCTTAAATATTGAGTCCTAGCAGATCTATGACAATTCCAAAATCATTATGGATCATGTTAATGCCAAGATTTCCATAGAAAATCACTATCTGTCTGGATGGATGAACAGAATAGAATCCCTATGGTCATCAAAAAAGGATTTTGCAATAACATGTGAACAGGTCCCAACATACACAGGCAGATGAACTATCAAAGAAAGGACTTCAATCACAAGTTGGTAAATGGGAAATGACAATTGCAATGGGGGAACTAAGGTACCATATTCAGGATTTCGATCTTCCGGGTACATAACTCTCTCTTCCATACATCTGGCTCTGGTATGTACCATTCTTCAGTTTTTTTATTTACTCTATCGCTCAAGCTCTTTCTGTTATGTAAGTATTTCCCTACTTTCGTACTACCTTATTTCCAGAATTCTCGTGACTACAATCTCCATGTATTTAGTTTTATTACTGCACTATGAAGGTTATTTCTGCATTCTGAGTTGTTGAATCAACTCTATACTTCCTGTTATGTAATTCAAATATACCAATATAATATAATTCCACATTTTTTTCTTCTAAAAAAACAATGATTATTTTTTTTTAATTATTGTCTAGCATAATTTCAAGCCACCACCCTTTTACTATAAAGTAAAATTTATAACCAACTAGTATTACAAATTAATGTGATCAGCTCCAACCTTAAAAGCATTTTTTGTAACCTAAAAATGCACCAACCTTATATTTTCACATTGCCAATTTTGCTATAAATCCCAGAGATCTAAGATGAAGGTTTTCATGTCCCATATGTGAAGGACAAATGTAGAAAAATTGGTTTCATCGAGTTTGTTTTTGAGGCTCAAGGAATTAATATTATTAATGTAATTATAAGTATTAATAAACTTAAATTTAATATTCATTTAAATAAAATACAAATAAATTAGTTTCTTAAAAATTAAATATTAAAATATACAAATAAGGAATCAATATAATTAACCCTAAATGTATAGGAATTTCAGATATTTTGTAAAAACCAGTAAAGAGTCACAGTTTAATAACATAATTTAAATAATAGATCAATTGGTTTTTTTTATTCATCTCACAAAATTTATGAATATGTAATATTATGAAAAATCACATATTTTTCTTTCATATTATAATGAATGATCAAACAATGGAAAAGTTTCATATAACAAAGATTAAAAAACATAAACACAATTTTTGACCACCATTTTTTTTTTATATTATTGTTTTATATTTTAAGAAATAATTAAAGAATAATTGTTTTATATTTTAGGGAATGATAAAAAAATATAATCTATGAAAATGTTTAATATAACAATGATTCATTTTTTTTTAATTATTGTTTATTGTCGAGCATAATTTCAAGCCACCATCCTTTTACTATAAAATAAAATTTATAACCAACTTGCTCATTTAGATTTTCTAGCATACTGTAAACAAGTAGTACAAATTAATGTGATCAACTCCAACCTTAAAAACATTTTGTGTAACGTAAAAATGCACCGGCCTTATATTTTTATTTGTTCCAACCCGCCACAACAATTGTGATTGATTTCACAATCATGTTCACCGTAAATTTTATTGTTGTACAATCTGTTGAAATGGCGTATAAATTCGAGAGATCTAAGATGAAGGTTTTCATATCCCATATGTGAAGGACAAATGTAGCAAATTGATTTCATCGAGTTTGTTTTTGAGGCTCAAAAGAAAATTTTCTGGTTGAGGCTCAATCAATTTTCCCTTGATTGTATTCTAACCCTACCGTGCCGCACCATTTGTAAAATCAATTTATTTGTAAAAATCAATTAATCAAATATCAATCTATTTGTGAAAATCAAATCAATCAAATATAAATCAAATTGTGAAACTCATCCTCTTTACTGCTTCTTTGTCCTTTGTTATTAATTATCAAATTTTGATATTTATATTCATATTATTATTAATGCAATTATAAGTATTAATAAACTGAAATTTAATATTAATTTAAATGAAATACAAATAAATCAGTTTCTAAAAATTATATATATATTTGGCTTTTGTTATTAATTATTAAATTTTGATATTTATATTCATATCATTATTAATAAACCGATATAGATATGTGTTCTCTTGTGGTAAAGGGGTTGTCGGGCTATTCATGTATTTGACTTATTGCTTTTTCTGATCACCCTCAATCCCCACCTGCAAAGCCCCCACCTACAAAGCTTGTTGGAAAGAATCTCGCCAGATGAACAAACTCGACCACTGGAAAAATTTGCAACTTTGGAGATATACTTGAAATATTATTATAAATTTTCTATGACATATCCTCTTACAACTCATGCTGACATCGAAGTTCTCAAACTCGTTTGAAACTTTTTTCATGCATTTTCTAAAGTTTTCAAACATTTTTCAAGCATTCATAGATAAGGCAACGTCCAATTAAATTAATTTAATGAGTGATACATTATCTATGCCTATCTATATAGGAATTCAATTAAAAAATAGAGAAAAGAGATAGAAAATAGTAATAACATAGCTAAATTAAACAAATATCTGGGAAAAAAAGCACGATGACCAGAAAATCCTTATAATTAAGGTTTCCTAATTATGAATTTGGTCGAATCTAAATTTTTTCCAATTTACCTCGCTTCTTCTGAAATCCTTTCCAGTCCTTTTTGGTTGTTATTGCTAACAAGTTGACAATTGACCAAAGGTAATGAGGAAATGGGATGTTGCCCCATTTGGATTTCACTCTGATCACCCTCAATCCCCACCTGCAAAGCTTGTCGAAAAGAATCTTGTCTGATGAACAAACTTGGCCACTGGAGAAATTTGTAAGGCAAACTTGGCCACTAGAGAAATTTGTAAATTTGGAAATATACTTGAAATATTATTATAACTCTTCTATTAATATCCTATTATAACTCATTCTCACATTGAATTTCTCAAACTCTTTTGAAAATTTTTTCATGCATTTTTTAAAGTTTTCAAGCATTCATAGACAATGCAACGTCCAATTACATTAATTTAATGAGTGATACATTACCTATGCCTATTTCCGTAGGAATTCAATTAAATGTCCTGCATAGATGCCTATTCTCAAATTGGTATTAAACTCATTGAAACGTAAATCATTGGGATTAACTAGTAGTTAAGATAGAATCAGGTATCTAAAAATGTCATATCTATTGAATGAAATTGTGTAAGTGATTAAAATTTATATAGAAATGTAATCATATAACTAAAAAAGGTATAAACATGTTCTACCTGTCATTGATCTCAAATAACCCTAAAACAGCACGACTCGACCTACCTCAAAGAAAGCTCAATCTTGAACATGCTCGTGATAAGATAGATGACGTATTAAGAGCTCCATTTCTCAAATCGTTTCTTTTTTATCTCTATACATCATCAATTCTTTAGCACATTTAAATCCCAACAAAATTTTGATATGTAAAATTATATTACCCTGCCCCCTTTTAGATTGCTAAATGAGACCATGCATAACTGCATTTGACCCTATATCCAAAAAGACGCTTTCCAGCTATGCATAGATACAAGACGCTTTCCAACTATGCATAGAGAGCATCTTCCGTATTCATTTTTGAAAAACGAGATAATTTCTTTAAATCCATTTTATTCTAAAAATACAATAAATAAAACACATGTTGAAGTTCTCTTATATATGAAATGATGAAAAATAAAAACTTTGATATGTAAAATTATATTAAACTGCACCCTTTTAGACTGCTAAATGAGACCATGCATAACTTCATTTGACCCTGTATCCAAGAAGATGCTTTCCAGCTATGCATAGAGAGCATCTTCCCTATTCATTTTTGAAAAACTATATAATTTCTTTAAATCCATTTTGTTCTAAAAAAACAATAAATAAAACACATGTTGAAGTTCTCTTATATATGAAATGATGGAAAAATAAAAATAGAGCTGCAAAAATATATGTAGAGAAAGCTCCCTAACAAGAACCATTTAGCACCAGAATTTAATCTTATGAAAGAAACAGAAACATAAAATCAAAATTACTCTCATTTTCCAAAGTATGAAACACTATGAATATTTGTATCATATTTAATTTTTTTTCACAAACTTCTTAACACAACTTATTTACGACAGTTACAACAACATGGGCACCTAAATTTATTTCCACAAATACCTTTCATTTACTGCCTACGTAGTGAAGCTATCATTCTCTCACAGTCTTCATCAGAATCATGCATTTTAAGCGCATCAATACCATCAAATGTAAAGAAAACCAATGTTTTGAGAGGGAAGCTAAAATCCCTGAGGATAGAAAAAGAGCAGAAATATTAGTCACCATGCTTCAAGAACATCATAGAGAAAGAAAACCTGCATGAAACAATATGGCACTGTGGTAACCCATTGCATTTTACACATTAAAAACATCGTGATTGGGTGCAGAATTCCCTGTTCCACAAGGTTTAAATGTGTATTAAAAATAGGGCAGCAATTTCACTACAATAATAAACGCATCAACACAAAATCCTTTCATCGGGTTGCTACCATTCACTTTTACAAATTCTTAGTAGCCTGTCTTTCTAGGCAAACCAATAGCAAGTTCCTTTCCACGGGCCCAATCCCGCGCCGTAGTTTCACTTTCACCGGGCCATATAATATCAGACAATTTTGGCTTTATATGATATTGATAGTCACTGATGGTGGCTGTAATTTCTGGAGGGGTAACTGATTAGCTGGTTCGGTTTGACCAGTAACCACTGTTGTGGATGTGTGTACTAGCTCCATTGATAATCTCAAAAGTAAATCCCATCAAGTCTCCATTTTTGTCTAATTTCATAGGACACGCAATCTCGTTGAAATGAATTTGCAATATTATCTTTCGCAATTGTACTCCTCCTTCAATGAGATCATTGGTTCAATCCCAGCAGAGCTTAGGGATATGATGACCGGGCACAATTCTTATGCAAGCGGGAATCTGTGGCAGCTCAGTAACTTGTCAAAGATGGAGGCTTTACATATTCCATTTGCTAACTTATCTCGTTCCTTGCCTCCAGAATTAGGTAAGTAACAGAATCGAAGTAGGTTGGTGCTGAACATCAATAGACTTACTGGATCAATACCATGGTAGCTAAGCAACAATATGAGCTTGAAGACAGCAAACTATCAATCCGCCAAGGGAACACGCTCACCATTTCCCTGCACGTTTTCATGAAAAATAAAAATGAAGCCTTAACTTTTTGAGAGATCAGAGAAATAATCATGTAAAGGCGAAAGTCATTTGGAGAAAAAATTCTTTATGTCATTCGTGCTTTTCCCTGTGCTCAAATCAGGTAGCTCTAAGGAAGAACACGATGTAGGATCTTCATTTAGAGATCATTTTTACAGCTAATCATTTTGGAAAGTCAGTTTGATCTTCTTACAGGTGTCACTTTCATATGCTCTTCACTTGAACCCTGCATTGTAGACAAACAACTCATAAAAAGGTATCCCTGAAACCAAATTTTGGAGATACACAATCAGACAAGTATGAAATTGGATCACTATCTATAACTCATTCAAATATTTCCTACATGCTGGTTTGTTTTTACATATTTATGGAATGAATTAAGGACTACCCAGAAGAAAATTTTCAAGGGAAGAATAGGTTTCCTAGAAATAAAATGGAAACAAGGTGCAGTGAAAAGAGATTTGACACTGAAATAAGAACATGAACAACATATTTACATAAAATTTCTCATACAACACTGAAAAATATGATAAGATATATAAGAAAGATTGGTAGAATGGAAGAGAAGCATCCCCGGCTCCTAGAGAACTATTTTACCAACCTTGTAATGAAGAAACCAAATTCCATTTTTACTTGAAATGCAAAGGAAACAAGGTGCAGTGGAAAGAGAATTGAGACTGAAATAAGCACATGAACAACATCTGTACATCAAATGGCTCGCACAACACTGAAAAAGTCTGACAAGATATATAAGGAAGATTGGTAGGATGGAAGAAACCAAATTCCCCTGCTCCTAGACAACTATTTTACCAACCTCGAAATGAAGAAACCAAATTCCACTTTTACTTGATATTCAATGGCAATTGATAAGAAAGAAAATGCCTTGCAAAGGTTGGAATATTATTTCAAAACCAAAACACAAAGGTAGAAAAAACAAAGGAAAAGCTTAATGAGTTTGATGTTGGGATTAAAAGTAGAATACCTCTTTCATCAGAGTTGTGAAGCTCCCATAAGATGGAGAATCATCCGTAGACATCTCTTGAGTAGCCATACTTCCTTGCTCTGTTTCCGAGTATGTGTTGCTTCTCCTAACCTTCCTCTCTGGGGTGTGAAATGAATTTTCTTGGGTACTTGATAAAAGCCAGGTATTGAGTTTTATTTCTAAAGTGTTTACCACCTTTGATGGCAAATACTCATTAAGAAGTTCCACCTTCGGCACATACGAATCCCTCGGCTCGAAGTTATTTTCGCAGGGAACAGTCATCTGCATTGAATAAAAGTGATTTCTCTGGGGATATAGTATCTCCCTTCTCGGTATGGAATGACCATCTTCTGTAGGACCATTTTTCTCTGCTACAGTGTTTTGATCATGTTCTTGGGCTCTCTTAAGACTTGTACATTTGTCACTCTTTCTATACGCACTGACCAAATATTTAGCAAGCATCGTAACTGCAAAAATAGATGCACCTATAGTTCCAAAAAGCAAGATATATTTCAGTGATTTTGCTGGAGTACTAGAATCTCTGAGATCATGAACAACTAATACGTCTGATCCCCCCTCCCTACTACTCTTTTCCACTAGAGACATGACAGATTCATTATGTCTGAATTCAAATTCATTTTGGCTCTCAAAATTTAGTGTCTTGGACTGACTGGCCATTGCAGGAATATAGTAATCACCTCCACCTGATGATGTGCTCAGTTCCTCTGAATCTTGAATGAAAAGGCTATCAAAAGACACTGCTTCTGTGTTAGCTTCAAAACTTTGTATTTCACTGTTAGTTTCTGTTTCAGATGAGGAGAAAACAAAGTCATGTGAACCACTATTACCAAAATGAGACTCAGATTCATGAGATACATTTGCACCAAAGTCCATAATTGATACCAATTTAGGAATATTGTCCTCATAACTATTAACATTTTTTACTGCATCTACTGAAAAGTCTTCTATATCATGTACACTATCTAGAATGACAGATTCAAGAACTTAGGTATTCTCTACATCAACTGAGACTTCCATCACATGCTGGTATTCTGCAGCAACTTTTTATTCTTTACCATATTTTATATCAAATCCTCCTGTTCCAACATCGATTTCTTCTGGCCATCAGAAGCTGATCTCAAATGAGCGTGGCACCTCGGTATACTCTTGCGATGGAGAAAATAAATCATCAAATCTATCTGTATCCTCTTGGCCTTCGGTTTTAGAGGACAAGGCTGAAGGCTCATAATTGTGATCTGCCTCATTGTGACCGTAGTCTACCCCGCTGCCATCCCGAAAGTGGTCATGGACGTAATCAACTTCATGCTCGTAATGTGCCTCGTTACTCTACACAGATTCATTTAATCCAGATGGGGGTATGGGCAAAGAACTTTTAGCAAGGCTGGCATGGCTAAATGAGACCATGCATAACTGCATTTGACCCTGTATCCAAGAAGACACTTTCCAGCGATACATAGAGAGCATCTTCCCTATTCATTTTTGAAAAACTATATAATTTCTTTAAATCCGTTTTGTTCTAAAAACACTATAAATAAAACACATGTTGAAATTCTCTTATATATGAAAGGATGGAAAAATAAAACAGAGTTGCAAAAATATATGTACAGAAAGCTCCCTGACAAGAACCATTTAGCAGCAGAATTTAATCTTATGAAAGAAACAGAAACATAAAATCCAAATTACTCTCATTTTCCAAAGTATGAAACACTATGAATATTTGTATCATATTTAATTTTTTTTCACAAACTTCTTAACACAACTTATTTAGGACACTTGCAACAACATGGGCACCTAAATTTATTTCCACAAATACCTTTCATTTACTGCCTTCGTAGTGAAGTTTCATCATTCTCTCAAAGTCTTCATCAGAGTCATGCATTTTAAGTGCATCAATACCATCAAATGTAAATAAAACCAATGTTTTGAGAGGGAAGCTAAAATCCCTGAGGATAAAAAAAAGGCAGAAATATTAGTCACCATGCTTCAAGAACATCGTAGAGAAAGAAAACCTGCATGAAAAAATATGGCACTGTGGTAACCCATTGCATTTTACATGTTAAAAACATCATGATTGGGTGCAGAATTCCCTGTTCCACAAGATTTAAATGTGTACCAAAAATAGGGCAGCAATTTCACTACAACAATAAACGCATGAACACCAAATCCTTTCATCGGGTTGCTACCATTCACTTTTACAAATTCTTAGTAGCCTGTCTTTCTAGGGTAATCATTATATATACCATTAATGAACAAAGGATGTCCACAGAAATGGAATCTGATGAACTCCTTTTCATAAATCCCATCACGTGTCCTCGATTACTAGAGCGATTGAACCACAGCGTCCTCTCACTGGTTCTTCAAATGATGGTTCCTCTCTATGTGCTTCGCTCCAGCACATAAGCAGAGTCGGCCATGTCCCCTTAACATTCAGTGGAAGCCACTAGGGTTAGAATATTGGAGGGTCAAATTGCCCTAGCATGCACCTTCTACTGGTCGAAGGGTTGAGTCGAAGGGTTGAGGATTCCCGCACAATGTCAATTCTCTTTGTTTTACAGAGTATCGATGTCTTACTACAATTTATGATAGGGACCACCTGGTTAGGCTCTGCACCCATAGCTCCAGAACTCCCATCCCATGTTTGATCACCTAGACAAAATGAACCCCCATGCTCCCACTCCATGTGATCCTACTCTGCGTCCTGAAATTGATAGAAATTTCCATGTGATTATAAGTTCACCTTTTAGATCCCTTAGACATGCCTTGAGCGTTCATAGGATGGTGAGGATTCTATGTAGTCATCTGTAGATTTCAAGGAAATAATTTACAAAAACAAATTACCTTTAATATTGGCGAACCATGGAGGATCGTCCCGTAATAACCCAACATATCATGAACCAGTGGACAGCAGAATGGAAGGTAAAAGTTAGAAACTGAAAAATGACCCTTGTCTAGGAATCTAATGCAAGCAAATACCTGTAGAAGCCAACAGGAACTAGACCACAATAGATGCATAGATAACATAGAAAGATAGAGTTATCAGATTTAAACAAAAAAAAAAAAAACCAGTTGCAAAATTCCTAGTAGCAAATAGAAGAAATACTCTGAAGTTTTCCAGGAATGTTTTTAGATAAAAAAAATATTTACCTGTAATCTTGGCAAGCAATGGAAGAGCACCACAAATTACAAGAAGCCCATAGAAATAAGTAAGAACAAACCCTAGCGGAGCTTTTAGAAAAACAAATTACCTTTAATATTGGCTAACCATGGAGGATTGTCCTGTAAGAACCCAAGGTATTACGAACCAATGGATAGCAAAATGGAAGGTAAAAGTTAGAAACTGAAAAATGACCCTTCTCTAGGAACCTAATGCAACAAAAACTGGTAAGAGATTTGATCTAAATACCTATAGAAGCCAACAGGGACTAGACCACAATAGCTACATAGATAACATAGAAAGATAGGGTTATCCGATGTTAAAAAAAAAATAACCAGTTGCAAAATTTCTAGCAGTGAACAGAAGAAATCCTCTGAAGTTTTCCAGGAATGTTTTTAGATAAAAAATATTTACCTGTAATCTTGGCGAGCAATGGAAGAGCACCAAGACCACAGAAAGAAGCAAGAAAAAACCCTAACGGAGCATGGTTTTCTTCATATGTTGTTTTTGGAAGGTTTGAGAAATATGGTGAGATTTTGAAAGAAGTGAGACTAAACTTCAGCGGCGCATGGTTTTCTTCATATGTTTTCTGGAAGGTTCGAGAAATACGGTGAAATTTTGAGATATGGCATATTAAACTAACGGTGTAAAACACCCCAATCGTCTAACACACAGAATCAATGGCCCAGGATTGTACACGGTGGCATTTTAGGGAGTTTGTCTCAGAGGGAACACCTTACGGCGTAATTATTTGAATTATAAAAGTTATATATATATATATATATATATATATATATATATATATATATATATATTATATATATAATATATATATATATATATATATATATATATATATATATATATATATATATATATATAATATGAAAAATTTTTGTGACCCACCTATATACCATTGCATGGACAACCCTTTTAAAGTATTTCAATCAATTTCTTATCTCAAGGTTCAATTAAAAAAAATAGATATGATTGAAATAAGTTATATATTCAATTTTAAAAAATGTGGAGATGTAAAAGTTACAAATACAAGTTTTATTTGATTTTATTTTATTTGATGCTATTTATAAAATCTTAGTCATAATGCATGTCGTCAATAATTGTTTTGTACTTACATTGGAATCAGTGCACAATTTTAAATTGTTTATCTTGGAATTAATGTACACTATATATCTAGTTACATCATTTATAAGAAATCAACATCTTTGCTAAAATCAATGCATCTAATACAAGCTATCAAATAGAATGAGAAATAAACATCTACACTAAAACCAATCCATCTAATGCAAATAGTCAAACATGATTAGAAATCAACATCTACACTGAAATCAATGCATCCAATATTGTAAGCAATGAAAGAGGATTTATAATCAACATATACACCGAAATCAATGCATATAGTGCTAGAAATGAAATAGGCATAGGAATCAACATCTACACTGAAATCATTGCATCTAATGAAATCTCAATCAAAAATGATTATATATTAACATATTTAATGAAATGAATGCATATAATGCAAGAAATGAAATAGAATTAAGAATCACCATCTACACATAAATCAATGCATCTAATTTGCAAGAAATCAAATAGGATTAGAAATCAACATCTTTACACTAAAATCAATGCATCTAGTGCAAGAAATTTTCTTCCCTTTCTCTCCACCCCTCCATATATATCAATATCTCCCTCCATGTCACCTTATTTGTCTCTCTATCTAAGACCTCCAGAAATACACACACTCTCTCTTCATATCGATCTATATCTCCCTCCCTCCCCCTCTCCCTCTCTCTCTCTCTCTTCCCCTTCTCTTCCCCTAACTCCCCTTCTATCTCTCTTCCCTCCTACTCTCCTCTCTCCCTTTCTCTCCACCTCCCTTGTCACTACCTCTTTCTCTCTCCATCTCATTTTCCACTACCTCCCTCTCTCTCCGCCTTTCTCTCTCTCTATGTGTATTTCTTCTTACCTCCCTCTCTCCCCCTCCAACTCCATTTCTTTATCTCCCTCCCTCACAAGTCCTCTTTCTCTTACAGTCTATCCAACCTCCCTCTGTCTCTCCCCCATGTTACTTATTCACTCTGATTTGGATCTCTTTAGCTATCAAAATTAACCAAGATCTTTAACTTCTTTGATGTTAGCAGAATTGTATATAAAAGAGTATTGAACAACCACATGTGCATGTTTTAAGGAATATAAAACATAACAACAACCATCAAATCAATTAACACAATCACATTGATATTGGATTTCACCTAGCCTGGGTTACGTCTCTAGGCCCTGGTGTCAAGAGTGGGGACGTCGCTTCACTAAACATTGCAAATGATGATGATGTACATGTCATGTTCTTTGTCATTACAAGTAAAATTACCCTCAACCTAAGTGGTGTGTCTCTCCATGATATGTTATCCCTCAAGGAACTCTCACTCAAATGGGTCCTCCTTCAACACGACAAGCAAAACAAATCTCACATGTTGTCACAACAAGTATCCCTCAACGTAATGGTAATCAGGGATCTCAAAAATACAGAAACCATGTCAACAAAACAAGAAGATAGACATGGCATAAATGCATCATATACCTTCACTTTCAAAGATGAACTAAAAATGAAAATCTCAGCTGCTAAAATGGACTACACCACTGAATTAATGGCAATCATTGTTGTAAAATCGATTGTAAACTTGTCCAATTCTGACACCGACAAATTTTGGACCCTTGGGAATCTTGAATATTCTCTCAAAGATTAATTCTTGAAGATGGACGGAAAATTCATTGCTCGGATGAAGATTCAGAGTACACCACTGTGCTCCTTATGAAATTTTGTGAAAAATGACTATAAATTTGACATCATTCTGTCATTGGAAAAAATCAGCCTCCAAAGGAATCTAAATATTCCATAAGATTCTCCAAAGATTCTTAACTACTGGACACCTACATTTTTGCTTCTCACATGGACATTTTAACCATATGGTTGGACTCCTAGTGAGAAATCATGCAAAAATGACTATTCACTTGTTAAATTTTGTCACTGAGATCTGTGGCCCTTAAGGGAATCTTTTCAACATCTTAAGATTCTCTAGGTTCATGATTCCACACCTCCTCCTAAGGAATATTCTGCCCTTGTGCTAATTGGTTCCATTAGCTCACAGTTCCATGCATCCAAATTATGCCTCCACCCTCCACTCACTCCTGTCGAATTGTTTGTTTAAGGGTTCATATAAAAAAGGTTGTGGACATAACAATATAGGTCTGTGGCCCGTTGGTTGACGCCCGAATTGGGCAGGACACCACCCAAGTTCCAATCCGAGGGGACACCTAAAATATCTAGCATGCTCTTGACTTAGCTTGGGAGTTATAAATATTTTTGGTGACATATGTTTTCTGCGGCGGTTACAAAAAATTGTTGTTGTTTACATTTTGGTGGTAATAAATATTATTGCTGACATCCAAAATGGCAAAGGGTTAACATATATTGGCATATGTCTATGGTCAAATAACACAGTTATGCATTTGTTTCATTGCATATGCCATATTTAATATGGCTTAACCACCCCATTGTTGTATATACTTTAATTAACCTTCTTTATAATATCTTGAATTTATTTGTTATATGACTATTATAACCATTAGTTATTATAATAATAACCATTTCTATTTTGATATAATAGCTTTGTTTTATATGAACCATAAATAATATTTTTAAAATTATTTCTTTTATGTTATATAATTTTTTCTGTTTTTGAGATTTTAATATTTTATTTTTTATTCTCTTTTGTGGAGGGCTAGCTGACCAATGATGGAGTGTCACGTGTTAATGACCGATGGGCTGCCATGTGGGACCTACTTCCTAATTGGGATTCCATGTGGCACATTGTGGGCCCCGCTTTTTCCCTATCTTGTCAAACTTTAAAGAGCCATAAGTTGGTCATACGGATTCAGATTTGAGTGTCATCTACACTACTGGAATCGTATTGACAAGCACTACATCTTGGTATTGGTTTGTCAACATTTTAGAAACATTAGTATTTTGAGGTATTCTTAAGCCACTTTTGAATATGATCATGTTTGGAGCCACCTGGATCATTCCTTCCCATTGAGGAGCTTTTGGTCCTCCAAAAGCATGGACATAATCTGCAACTATTGTGTTACATTGTCTTCACCCCAAGTGTCTTCATAGGTCATCCTTCCTTTTCCTTCACCTTTGTCTTTTGAAGCCATAAGTGATGAGATGACACCTACATCTTCTCAAACCTGTATTACAATATTTGCAAATTACATGCTTAATTACATGACCAATAATGACCTAAGCATCCTATCACCATCACCCTAGTTGGTTTATTTCCATTTCTGGTTGTAAGCATATTTTAGTATATTACATTAATGAAATGAAGTATTATTTCCGCTGCAACTTTTTGTATATGGTTATCTCTGTATTTTGTTACGTTCCTGTTTAAATCTAGATCAATGGTATCAGAGCAGTCTGCTTTTTCTCTATTTTTCTTTGCATGTCCCCAACAAGGTCGAGATATAAAGAGTTTGGGCTTGAACTGGTCGAACCTTTGCGTGACCAGCATCACAAATCCTAATATCCTCCCATGGCAGATGAGAAGGAAGACGAGGGGGTAGGAGATCCTATCAAAATCTTTCCCAAAGAATCCCTTGTGCGAAAAAGGAATGCGATGATGGAT
>APFE031057391.1:0-29238 GCA_000404065.3 Pinus taeda | reverse complement strand
CAAGAATTGTTCATTTATGTAATGTAAAGGAGGTTGCCCCCTCGAAGAGGCTGAATTCTAAGGCGTGGATCTCTCTTTTCTATCTTTTTGTGAGTTGGTTTCATAACAGTCTCCTTCCTATGGAGACTCGAGACAATGTGGTCTCAAACTCCCTCCAAAAGAATTATCCTCACTCTAACCACACATTTCTTCTATTCCACCAATTCTTGGGCATTATCAATTGCTAGCTTGGGGACTTCTTGCTCAATGAAGTCCTTCAAACCGTTGTCCTCTAATACTGCTTCCATGCGATCCTTCCAAGCTATATAATTCGAGCTACCATCGAGGGAATACTCGAGTCTCAAACCGTTGAACGCCATTGGTGAAATTTGAGATGTGATAAGAATTCGATTTCTATAATAAGGAACTTCAAACTTCAAACTTCAAACTTCTCCCTTATTTTTATACTGCTCTCTCATTTGATCACCTTTGCTTTGATACGATGTAGAACATCTAACTGTGGATCACCTGATAATGAAATATACTAAAGCAAAATACTTGATCTACTTCTATAAACAAACTTGCGGAAGCGTAATCGATTTTGAGCAAGATCAAATAGAACACATATAACAGATGAACAAGAAAAAATCACACATGAACATGGAAGAATACTCTAGGGAAAGCCTCAGCTAAAAACCCCAATCTTTGTATTATCATACAAGTGAAAATATCTCAGGATTACACAAAGCTTTATCTCACAAGCTATCCAACTCTCAGTACAATCCCTCAGTCCTCCATGCCTCCTATTTCCTTGCGCAGTTTCTCTTGGATCCTCTCGCTGCCACCTATGTGAACTCACCTCTCACACAACACACCAAAATCAGAAATAACTTCACAATCCTCAAGGAATGAATTCCTTCTGCATGCGAGAGATATCCTCATGGGAATATTCCTGCAACTGATAGTACACTGTCCCTTCCTCTGATCTCAACTGGACCTTTGACTAAACTGACATGCATGAATTATTTATGAGAGAATATTCAGTTATCTGAAGTACACTAGTTACATGCATGCACGCATTAACTAGTTGAACTCACAATCAGTTCCACAAACTGTTGGAACTACTCTAACTGGACTTAACTCAGTTAACTGAGCTAACTAATTACCACTCAAAGTACAACTCATTCTGATCTCCTTAATTAAGGGACAATTTCCTCAATCAAAGGGATAATTGTTGCATGTCTTCACATAGACTTCATGTTTGATTTTATCCAACTAATTAACTCAAGATGAATTAATTAATTATTTTTCAAATAGCTACTAAGATCAAATTCGAATTTTAATTCTCAATTTTAATTCAGGGACTAACTAAAATTGGAATTATCCTGAAATGCTATTTATAGCAATGCTATTTTCAACACTATCATTTCCTCCGTGGAAATTGACCACATAAAAAGTGGTTTACAAAAACAAAGCCCTTTATACCATAAAATTTGATCTAGTTCTAAATATGAAGATGCAATATGTACCTTTTGTAACAGTCGCACCTCATGTAGATCAAAATATTGCTCCATCTGTAGTATCCAATTTACCGGATCCTTGTCATCAAACTTCCTCATATCATTTTTTCTTGATTTTAGGAGCTTGATATTAAAATGACTATAACTCTATAATTTTATATTTTTAAGCTTTGAAATTACATATTGCAGTGGCCCTCTAAGTCCTCTTTCTAACCCCACTAGTCTAGTCAAAATTGGATTCTTAAAGGAAGATTTATGTTAAATCTCCTGCGATGGCCTGATTATAGACTGGTTCAGTACAATGAACTTGTACGAAGTGCCATGTGCCACTATTTTAACCTTAGGACCTGTAATTGATACCAAACAAACTATAGTTTGTCTTATTTCTGTAACTTCTCACAAAATTTCAATTTTATGCTCAAAGAGAAAGTTATGATTCTTTTCCCAAGGTCACCTATTTGGAATGTAATTCAAGAGCCTGCAGAAACCCTAAATGTCTTGGACTATATTCACGAAAATATAGTGAAACAAGATCTGAAATTTGGGCCCAAGCTTCAACAAGTTTGCGACACAAATAGGATTTAATTTCAGAGTCTAAACCTTCGTAGAAAACAAATTATAGTGAAAATTCCAAGATGACCTATTTGAGATGGAATTCTAAAGCTTGGAAAAATCCTAACTTCCTCAGATCATGTCTCTAAAAATATAGTGAGATAAGATCTGAAATTCAGACCCGAGGTTTAAAGAGATGTTGTCTCAAATGGGTTGTTTTTTTAGCTTATGAAATGTCGCAGAAAAAACGTTAGAGAAAAATTTCCACGATGACCTATTTGGAGCAGTGAAACCCTACAATCCAAAGCACTGATACCAAATGTTATGAAACCAACTCACAAAAAGATAGAAAAGATAGATCAACACCTTAGAAATAAGCCTCTCTGAGGGGGAAACCTCATTTACATTACAAAAATGAACAATTTTTAGATGATACAAATGACAAGACCTCCTTTCTATATATAGGAGTCTAAGGGGCATAATATAATCAGAGCCAACATAACAATAATAATGTAAGGAAACAATAATAACAATAGTGGGCTTCTATAGGGCACATTAATAAAAATATTGGGACTATATGGACACAACAATATAATAAGGGGGTTGTACTAATAACAATAAGGGGTTACACTAGTAGTATAGGGACCTAACATTCGAATTCATGTGATATATTTCCATCTAATTTATTTTAAAGATAATGCTTGAAATGTTTTTGAACTATTTTAAAGAGGTTGAATTAAAAATCAATATTATAAAATATACACAGCCCCAAAAAAAAAAAAAAAAATATACCGTATCCCTTGTTTACAAATTCTCTTCAAAAATGGTATTTTTTGTTTTTTCAATTTATTTAAATAGTTAAAAAAACCTTACATAACACATATGTCTGCCAAAATGAAATTGAGAATATTACTTTGCCAACTTTCGAAAAATAATAACAAAATTACATTTTAGACTAAAAGAAATTATTAATATGAAAAACTTAGCTCTCTCTGTTTAGATCATGCCCATATATATATATATATATATATATATATATATATATATATATATATAATATATATATAATATATATATATATATATATATATTATATATATATATATATATATATATATATATATAATATATATTATATATAATATATATATATATATATATTAGACTATGTTATGATATGTGAACACATGGATACCTCTTAACATGTGTGAAAATTTTCGAGGACAAGCATTTCATTTAATGGAAAATTAACATATTAGATGACACTAAATATTTTTGCAAAAAGTATCATTAAGAAAACAACATAGTTATCCACAATTTGTATTTTCACTCTGAATCAAAATTCATAGTGATTATATGAATTTTGAGGCATTCAATTTGATAAAAGAGGAAAAAATTATAATTCCATTGCCACGTTTGGTCCAAAAGTGTTACCAATCTTCATGCTTTCACCCTTGAAGAGAAGATGCTAGAATAAGATATTTACAAAAATTTGGAAGCTTGTATGTTGGTAACAAAAAAAATTCTCTCCTCTTATGGATGAAATTGAGTATTTTAAATGTAACAATATTCGCCATAAGGAAAGTGAATGCATAACTACATTTACTAAGCCTCCCAAGAAATGGACTCATGAGAAATCCACTCATTGAGGGGATCCAAAGAGATAGAAGTAGAAATCAAATAAAACTGAAGAACATGGATTAGTTTGTCAGATCATGCTGAAGGTGAGAAATGGTTTGTTGGCAACGGGTGCTCAAAGCACATGATATGTGACAAAAGAAATTTTATGTATCTAAAAGAGGTCAAGAAGGGAAGTGTTACATTTGGTAATAATGATCTAACTCTAATGAAAGGTAAACGATTTGTAAGTTTGGAGGATAAAGCCAAATATTAAAATGTGTTGTGTTTGGATGGATTGAATCACAATCTTCTAAGTATAAGATAGATGTGTGGCAATCACTATGATGTAAATTTCATATATAAATATTATGAAATAAAAAATGCCAGATACGGAAAATTAGTAGGAAATGAAATCAGAATTGACAAAAATGTCTATCTATTTAGTGATTCCATAGTTAAATGTTGTATGAGAAAGGGAGATGAGTCATCGTTTTGGCATAGAATAATGGGTTACGTAAATTTTTACAACTTAGTAAATATCAATAAAATAGAAGTAGACATAGGCTTGGTAAGATTATCGAAACCGGACAACATCATATGCAAATCACGTCAGCTTGGAAAATAGGTAAGGGTGAATTTCAAGGCTAAGGAATATTCAACTTCAAGACCTCTAGAATTAGTGCATTTATTGCCCTAAAATAAAACAATGTTCAAGAGGAGAAAAATATTGTATTTTCTTCATTGATGATTTTGTTGGTATTATGAATAATGTGTTTTCCTTGATGGAAACCTACTTTTAGCAGGATACATATGTGTTTTCCTTTATGGAAATTTACTTGGTAAAAGATGGCAGCATGATGGTAGAAGGATGAGTACAAATGTGACAAAGATATCAGACAAAGAAATAACAATCAAGAGACAAAAGAATGATGAAGGCGATGTTTTGATCAGTACATGTGGGTTCTATGAAGAAAAGCCATGTACACACAAGGGTATGGAGAAGAAAAAGTGAATATAGTTTCTGCAACATGGTATCCAAAATATTAGGGATCGTTACCATGGTAATAACCCATATTAATGAACACAACAACATATATTTGATCACATTTAAGAATACCATCGACATTACTAAGGATTTCACCCATGGTATTGGATAAGGCCTAAGCTATATAAGGAGATGAATATAAAAGTGTTTGTTGTGAAAGTAATGGGATATTAGTGAATAGTTTGATCTTAAATAAGTATGCACCAAGAGTATGATGATGGATCAAATCCAATAGATCTAAAATTACTATCCATTAGAATAATATGCTTACGAGTTGGTTTGATCTGTGATGATAATTCTTTAACATGTATTTGTTACTGTATGTGGGTTTGACTAAAGTTTTGTTGTGCAGAAAAGGTATGAGTCAATAATTACATATCAGTATGCAGGTTTGTTTCATAAAAACTGTGTACATATGCGATCATATTCTGAGTAGTAGCTTATCGATTCTGTAGTATGGACACATTTGTATGTGGGTATCAAATATGAAAGGCATGTACATACGTGGAAGTATTTTGTAAGGTTCATGTACATATGCTAGGGTTTGGCTAAATATGATATCTAATCACCCTGATCAGTCTTATTGTGTTTCCTCTTGTCTGTCAATGAAGTCTTTCATGATGATCTAGGTTTGACAAGGATGGTTAAGGTTGAATGATTTGTGGAATGATTTGTTGAATAGTAATGATGTTGGAATGTGTATGTGGTTCAAAGATTTGTGATTGGATTTTTAAGGGATTCATTGAGTATTTCAGTATGACAATGCTTTAGTTTTACGATAAAATGTTTCAAGATTCGTACACATGTATGCTTTATGGGAAGTGCGTATATATGTGGATATGCTTAAGAACAATAGTGTATATATTTTGATATATGGTCGATTAGGGTTTGTAGTGACCAAATTTGGTTTCTGTGATGAACAATATGTGGATTGGTATTCTTGTGAATGGATTTATAGTGATCACAATGCTTTAGTTGTTTGAGATTGAATTGGGTCTTATTTGGTACAATAGTTAAGTGATTTACCATGATGATTGGTTTCAATTTTATTATTTGATATTGAGCTTAAATGATGGTAGTGGATCCAGTACAAAAAATTGATGAAACATGACCTATATATTTGATGTTTTGGTTCAGGTGGATCTAGTATGAAATATTATGAAATGTGGTCCATGAAGGTATTGAAGGTGTGAGCCTTTAGTGAGGAAGTCAAAGCTTCTTTCGAGTGGTATCTGGTAAATATAATAAGGAGGTTAGAGCTCCCTTCTGGTGAGTAGCAATAAATGAGATTAGGGGGTTGGAGCTCCATTCTAGTGGGTGTTGGAGAAAGAGATAATGTTGTGTCCTTCTATAGGTGGGTTCTTGCATGCTAATATTAGTTTGCGCTAGTACAAGATTGTAAGATGTTTTTTTTATAATAACATTTAAAGAAAGAGATGACACCAGCGGTGCTTTTCTCCCACATTGGGTTTCCACCTAAAAATACTAGTGTTCATGTGTGTTGATGTGTTTCTTATGTGTGATGATTTATTCTATTCTTACTATATATGGTTACTTTTTAATTAATGCAGATTGAAGTATTGATACAATGGTTCAAGTTCAAAAGATGACGAATCAACTAAGAAATAAGTTAACTAGATATATGTTAGTTGTTTGCATAACAGCCGCATACACACATAGGTTTACTTCAATATAGTCGCGTACATAAATCTAACTAAGAAAATAAAATTTTAAGTGAGTTTTTCCCAACAATTGGTATCAAAGACAAATCCTTCATAAGAAGCTTGATCACTTGAAGGAGATCCATCAAGATGATAGGAAAGAATAAGATAGCTCAAAGAAAGGATTTATAAATCTATGAAATTGATATATCAGATGTAGTGATAGATACAGATGTCAGGAAATATTCAGGTTTGGGAGCACCTCACTTTCTATTGATCAAGAATGGAGAATATGGTAACAAAGAATAATTAGGTATGGTATTTTTTTCTAACTATGGTCCATTTCCTTTTCTACGAAATAATGATAGTGATGGTGATAGTGAAACAACTGAACTTTCACTCATGGACAACAGTGAAAGTAAGCACTTTAAAACAAATTAAAAATGGTGGGCCCTAGAAGCAGAAGATCAAGGTGAGTCAAAAATAGTGGACAACGAAAGCATACCTATGCTAAGTCATGATAATTTTCTCCAATGGAAAGAAAATATTAAGTCCAATATAATGAACCATGATGTTTTGTATTTAGTATGCAATGGCTACACCAAAATTCCTCCAACAGATGAGGATGTGAAAACGAATAGTAAAGAAATAAGTGACCTCATTAATAACATACTTGATTCAGCATTAAATAATGTTATGCATTATGCAACTGCAAAGCAAGTGTGGGATAAGTTACAACAATCGATGAAGAAAACCCAAAGGAAGGTTGCTCATCAGAGGAACTACCAAGTAATCTTATGCCAAACAATGTGTCAAAAAATGAACATGATAACAGAAAAACCTTTTTTATGTTAGTTGCTCATTCATAAGAAAATAGGTTGGAAGAAATTTTTAATCTTAGGACAAAATTTGATATTTCTTTGAAAAAAATTGTTAATCTTAAAGATAAGTTGCAAGCATATGATAAAAAGGATCATATTAAATCAATAAATTTTGTTGTGGAATCTAAACAATATTGTGAAGGTCTTGAAGTTGAGATTGTCTCTCTAAGAGCATATCATGAAAAACTAGATAAGAGGAATGAAGAACTACTTCAAGCATTTGAAGAAAAAGAAAATGGGATGAAAGAAGAGATTCTCAAATTAAAGGAGAAAGTGGAAGAAGGAAGAAGGGTTGAACAAGGTATGAAGAAGCATTCTATAGAAAAGGAAAATCAATATCAAAGAATGGAGGTTGAGGTAAACATTCTAAGAAGTAAATTAAAATATAAACATTTGAGATTTCAAGATAATACTAAGATTCTAGATAATATTCTTAGTAGTCAAATGTCTCCTGTCGTCAAATATGGTCTTGGTTTTCATGAAATTGTTGAAGGAGAATCTAGTTCATAAGATGATGTGAGAAATTTAAAGTGTAATAATGAAAAACTTGAAATTCTCAACAAAGAGATAAGAAGTCAACCTGATCAACAACCAAGGAAAGTGAATCTTCAAATAAAATAATTTACTCCTAACTATAGAAATGTTAATCGATTCTCTCCTCTGATAAATAATGTTGAATTTTTTATATGTCATAATAATGGAGACATTGCATCCAATTGCAGAAGTAGATTGTTTCAATCACAAGAAGGTAATTGCTTCACAAAAAGATCATTAACTTCTAGGTACTCAAGATTCTTGAAGGGATATTGTTTTGCTTGTAATATATTTGGTCACAAAGTTATTGATTGCAATAGAAGGAATATGAAACAAAAACATTGTGATTCCTCTAATCATATAAGATGGTGCGCTTATAACAAGTTTGGGCATGTAGCAAAAGAATGCATGAACAAATCTATGGATCCCCTTAGACAACATGGCAAGCAATCATGTAAGAATATTGACGGATCCACCAATATTTCTCATAAGCAGAAAGAAGAGGAACAGATAAGGTGTGGTCTTTCTCTTTGCTCATTTGAAGAAGAAGGTGAATGGTACATAAACAATAGATGTTCTCATCACATGACTGGAGATAAGAGTAAGATGCAGTTTCTCAAGAAAAACCAATATGTTAAGGTTATTCTTGGAAATAATGCTCTAAGAAAAGTTCTAGAAGAAGGTAGAGAAATAATTAATAAACACAGAGGAGTAGCTGATACTTAATTACCTCAAGGGATAAAGAAGAATATTCTAAGTGTGGGTCAAATGGAAGATAAAGGAAATATAATTGTGTTTACATCAACCACATGCAAAGTTATAGATCAAGAATCTGGAAAGGTTACAACAAAAATATATAGAATCCGAGAAAAATTATATGTTCTTGAAGAATTGAATTCTCGCAGATATGAGGAGGATTCAGACTTAGAGTAAAAGAAGATGGTGCCTATTGCAATCCATTATTCTTAAAAGAATACTTATCACAATGACTGGAGAAGCAATGTGAAGTACATAAGAGAAGAAGATGAATATCAGGTCCTCAGGATCAGTGATGTGTAATCTGAGGGAGAGTAATAAATATGTTGTCTTAATGATGGATCTTATGGTTATTTTGATATTCATGTTTCTTAAATTATTGACAGTGCATCTGATGTAGTAACAATGAATAGGTATAGACAATACAGGCTTGGGGGAGTTGTGGTTGTGAAATTTCAACATTTTACTTTATGTACGCAAATATTATGAAGGAAAATCACATATATACATGAGTTTTGAGAGAAAAAGATGCATATATTTTCCTATGGTGAACAAACAATGGGATAGACTCATGGAAAAGTCATTATATACTTCAGTCATCTCTTATTTGGATTTATGGTTCTAAAATTTATTAATTACACTCTATTGGTGTCGAGGTACTACTTAGAAATGATATTGGATTATAATGGTTTATAAGTTGCTGCAATATGACTTTTATGCTTTGATGGATACCTAATTGATGAAGTTTCTTTGATTTGCTTACTGATGGATGAGTTGATATGATAAGACTTGACAATATACAGTAGGCACAAGTTCAGGGAGAGTATTTTCTATGCTTCTAGTAGTACATTTTTGGCATTTTGATTGCTTGATAATTTCTTGTTACATAATGATGCTTATATTGGTGATTTTGTTGAATATACTCATGTTACTAAAGTTTTTGAATGATGATATGATACCGTTAGAATTCATGAGCTTCTTTTGGTGAAATTATGGATGATGCTTATATATTGTTTGAGCCATTGATCAGATTTGTGATGATAGAAGACTCTCTGGGGATGATATGGTTGAGGACTGCTGTTCTTCTTTAGAACATGTAAATCTTATTATCTCATGCTAATATTATTTGATGATGATGTTGTTGTCATGGATGAATACTGTGGGATGACTAGTTGATGATGCTAAATTACGTAACGAGATCTAATGGATGATAATGAAGTAATCTTTCTTCTTGCGTGAAGAATTTGGGCCGAGAGAATGATGTTGTTGTAGGTTTCATGAGGATATGGTTATTAATATACTACTACCACATTGGTTGGATGGTACTTGGATACATGGCATATTTAGTTACATACTGATTATGTTTATAAATGATTCTACATTGCCCTATCTTACTTTATGATGATATTCCTGATTCTCTCATATTTTGTTGATGCATGAAAATATATATTTTTATACTGCAAAATATCTATATGACTTGGATGAATGTGGATTGAGGATATTCCTACTAAGGGATGAGTTCTATGGAACAATCTTATGTTGTTTATGATACATACTTGGTCAGAAGTTGATGATATTACATTGCTTCTTGATGATATTCATGGTATTGTTGTCAAATGTTTATGGTGCAAAGCCTATACAATGATTATTGAAGACTATCTTGGTCTTACTACCTCATTATTCAAGCCTTTGGTCTTGGTTATAAATTCCATATCACTCTTGATGTAAAGGTCATCTAAATACATATGTTATAAATAATTTTAAACTTTTTTCGTGTATAGATTATTGTGTTCAAGTCATGTAATGCCATCATTTTAGGCATGTGTTGTTAATTCAAATATGTAACCTCACTATGTTGGGTGATCAATGTAAGCATGAGCCATTGGTGATAGGAAAGCTTGTGTTCGGTTGAGTCGTAGAGTCAGTACTTCTTTGTATATTTATAGAAAATTTAGCATGTGCTCAGGGGGAGCATGGCCAGTATTCAATGTTCATTCTTAGCAGATCATATCTATAATGCTCATGTCAACAAAGGGAGAGAAGCCTTCATTTAGCATTGGTCAACCCTTTTCCCTTGATTTCAAAGGGGGAGATAAGCATGGTGTTTAGACAATGCTTGGTGACTTGCGACAAAAAATTGGTACATCTACATATATTTCTACAAGTATGTATAGATGGTTGGTAACCAAACACTAAAGTGGTGGCCTTCAAGTCCAAATGGGGAGATTGTTAGCATTATTACTAATGTATTATTTCTGATGGAAACCTACTTGTAGCAGGATATGTATGTGTTGTCCTTGATGGTAAATTACTTGATAAAATATGTCAACATGATGGTAGCAGGATGATTACAGATGTGAAAAATAGATCAGACAAAGAAATAGCATTCCAGAGACAGAAGAATGATGAAGGTGATGTTTTGATAAATAGATGCGGGTTCTGTCAAGTAAATTGACATACATAGGTAGCAATGGAGAAGAAAAATCATGTATAGTTTCCACACCATGATATACTAAATACCAGGGATCGTTACCATGGTATTGGCCCATAGTAATGACCGCAATAATGCATGTTTGATCCCATCTAATAATACCATCAAAATTACTAAGGATTTGACCTGTGGTATTAGATAAGGGCTAAGTTATATAAGGAGATGAAGATCAAAGTATTTGGTGTGAAATTAATGGGCTATTGATGAATAATTTAATCTAAAATAAGTATGCATTGGGAGTATGATGATGGATCAAATCCAATAGATCTGAAATGACTATACATCGAATAATATGCTTATGGGTTAGCTTGATCTATGATGATAATGTTTCAACATGTGTTTGTTAGTGTGTATGGGTTTTAGTAAAGTTTTGTTGTGAAACAAAGTTATGAGTCAATAATTACAAATATGTATGAAGGTTTGTTTTAGAAAAAGTGTGTACATACGCGGATCAGATTCTTAGTAGTAGTGTATTGATTCCACTGTATGGACAGATCTATACGTGGGTATCAAATATGAAAGGTGCATACATATGCGTAATTATTATGTAAGATTTACATACATATGATAGGATTTGGCTTAATATGATGTTTGATCAGCTTGACCAGTCTTATTATGTTCGTTTTTGTCTGTCAATGAAGTCTTTCATGATGATATGGGTTTAACAATGATGGTTGAGTTTGAGTGATTTGTGGAATGATTTGTTGAATATTAATGATGTTGTTATCTGTATGTGGTCCAGAGATATGTGATTGGTTCTGTAAGGGATTCAATGGGTTTTTCAGTATGACAATGATTTAGTTTTAGGATTTACTGTTTTGAGATCTGTAAACATGTATGCTTCATGGAAATTGCGTATATACATGGATATGCTTAAGAAAAATAACATATATATTTTGATATATGGTTGATCAAGGTTTGCAATGACAGAATCTAGTTTCTATGATGAACAATATGTGGATTGGTATTCTTTTGAATGGATTCACAATGATATAACTTCTTTTGTTGTTTGAGATTGATTTGGGTCTTAGTTGGTGGAGTGATTAGGTGATTTTCTATGATGATTGGTTTCAATTTTATTATTTGATATTAAGCTTAAATGATGGTAGTGGGTTCAGTCTAAAATTTTGATGAAATGTGTCCTACAAATTCAATGTTTTGGTTCAGGTATATCACGTATGAAATATTATGAAATTTTTTCCATGGAGATGTTGAGGGTTAGAGTCTTAAATGAGGAAGTTGAAGCTTATTTCAGTGGTAGCTGGTAATTTGGATAAGGGAGTTGGAGCTCTCTTCCCATGTGTGTCGGTAAACAAGATTAGGGGGTTGGAGCTCCCTTATAATGGGTGTTGGAGAACAAAAGAAGGTTGTAGCCTTCTACAGGTGGGTTCCTACATCCAGGTATGAGTCTCCGCCAATACAATATTGTATGATGTTTTCTTTATATTATAGAGACGACACCAACCGTGGTTTTTCCCACATTGGGTTTCCAACTAAAATTTATGGTGTTCATGTGTGTTGGTGTGTTGCTTATGTGAGAACATTTATTTTGTTCTTACTGCACATAGGTACTATTTAGAATGCATATTGAAGTACTCATACATTCGTTCAAGTTAAAAAGATGATGAATTAACTGAAAAGTAAGTTAAGTGGATATACAGTAGTTGTCTACATAACAGTCATGTACATACGCATGTTTACTTTAGTATAGTCACATACATAAATATGAATAAGAAAAGAAAATTTTAAGTGAGTTTTAAAATACTGATTCAGCCCCCCTCCCCCTCTCAGTATTTTTCCCAACATATTTCACAAGAGCCACTTGCATCATGTTGATTAGAGAGAAGTTATAAGCTTTTAGCAAATTCAATATTTTTAAAACCCATGCTGAAAATGAAAAGTACTTAAATATCACGTGTCTAAGGTCAAATAGAGGAGTAGAATATATGTCCAAGGAGTTTCAAGGATTTGTGAAGAGAATGAAATTAAAATATAGTATTCAGTTGCCAAAACACCCCATCAAAATGGTTTGATATAGAGAAAGAACAATTCAACTCAAGAAATGGAATGAGCAATGATGGATGAAGTTAATGTGACACAAACTTTATAGGGAGAAGGATCTCAACAAATAATTTACTTGTCAAACAAAATTCTACTCAGAAAGAATAGTGACAAGACATTATACGAGGTATTTAAAGGGATGTTTGCATCAGTAAATAATCTCATTTTTGTAAGGAAATGTTATATTAAAAGTAAATTTGGGAAAGTTTGATTCATGAGAAGATAAAGGCTTATTTATTAGTTACTCATTCAAAAGCATTAGCTACAAGTGCTACAATAAAAGGACCAAGAAAATAGTGGAGTGCATTGATGTCAAGGTGGATGAGATCTTGCCACAATCAAAGGAACTTAAAACATCTAAAGAACAAGTAGATGCAAATTACTATTTCATGGAGTATGAAGATCATGAAGTATTAGATGAGGAAGGAAGATCAGTAGAAAGTCCTATAGAAGGTAATTCTCCCTTAGTCATATACAAAAGAAGCATCGTGAGAGTCGAATAATTGGAAGCAAAAAGAGAGGGGGTCAAACAAGAAGAAGATTAACAGGAACATCAAATCAAACAAACTTTGCATTGTTGTCCTAGGTAGGTCCCAAGATATTCAAGGAGGCTATTGAATATAATATTTGAATCCAAAAAATGAATGGAGAGCTAAACCTAATAGAAAAGAACAACATTGGGAGTTGGTACCTAGACCAAAAGATAATAATATTATTAGAACTAAATGGGTATTCAAGGACAAATTTAATGAAGAAGGAAAATTGGTAAGCAATAAGGAAATATTGGTGTGCAAAGGGTATACTCATGTAGAAGGTATTAATTTTGAAGAAACATTTGCTCTTGTAGCAAGACAAGATGCTATAATAATGTTCATGGCATTTGCATGTTACAAGAATTTTAAGTTTTATCAAATTGATGTGAAACCAACTTTCTTGAATTATGAATTAGAAGAATAGGTGTACAATGAATAACAAGAATGATTTTAGTCATTTGATGATGAAAATCAAGTTTGTAGATTAAGAAAGGCTCTTTATGGGTTGAAACAATCTCCAAGAGCTAGGTATGAAAAGTTCTATAAGCACCTAAAGAAACAAGGCTTCAAGAGAGTATCGACAAACAACAATTCATATAAAAATTTGATATTGATAATTTTCTAATGATTGTTGTGTATGTAGATGTCATCATTTTTGGAAGCAATTTGGACCAAATTGATCAACATTTTGTGGAAGATATGTAGAAACAATTTGAAATATCCATGCTAGGAGAGTTGTCATTATTCCTTGGATTAGAAGTCACACATACAAATAAATGTATATTCATATCCCAAACCAAGTACTTAACAAAAATGTTTTGTGTGAAGGATTGCAAACCAGTTACCACAACCATAGTGATTGGTTGCAAATTAAGCAAAGATGATGAGTCTCATGAGGTAAATCAGTCTACTTATAGATCAATAATTAGTAGTCTATTGTGTTTAACAACTTCTAGACCTAACAATATGCAACTTGTAGGGTTGTTCACAAGATTTCAGTCTAATCCCAAATAAAGTCATGTCAATGTAGTGAAGAGGACCTTCAAACATCTACAAGGCATCATTGATTATGGATTGTGGTATTCTAGAAGTAAATTTTTGGTTTGGTAACATACATTGATGCAGATTGGGATGGTAGTATTGATGATAGGAAAAGCACATGAGGAGCAACATTGTTTTGGTCATCTGTCTAGTCCCTTAGAAAAGTAAGAGGCATAATTCAATTTCTCTATCTATGACTAAAGCTCAGTATATAGCAGCAAAAACATGTAACACCCAAATTCTTTTAATGAAGTAAACTCTCAAAGACATTCAGATAGAATATGTTAACCCCACTCCTATAATGTGTAACACCACTAGTGCCATTAACATTTCCAAAATTGTGTTATCCATTAAAAAACAAGGAAAATTATGATTAAATGTCATTTTCTGTGATATCATGTTGCTAACATGTTGTGAGATTGGAATATGTGGCCCCTAATAACATGATTGTAGATATTTTTACCAAGCCCCTTCCCAAGGATTTATTTGAACATCTTACGAGATATTTGGGAGTATTACCATTTCAAAGACATTAAATTATTTATATGGAATATGCATCTAGTCAAGTATTTCACTAATCACCTACAAACGAGCATAAATTATAGCAATGGTTTCTCAAAATCAAATGCCACATTGAACTGTATTCTAATAAAAGAGCTTTTGATGTAATATGTTTTACGTTTTGTGATAGTATTGAGGACAAGTACTAAAAATATGAAGTTGATTTATTGATATCAGTGGTATGAGCATATCTCCGTGGAGACAATTTCAATTTTCCTAAGTTTTGGAAATGGACACTGATTAGAAATGAATTATCGGCATTTGCAACCTATATTTCTAGTATGAAAACAATATCTACATCCCAAATTAAAATATAAAAACCATAGTGTTTCCCATGGAATTTTCCTATGGTAAGTAACATGTTGTTCTGATCTTCAACATTACTTTTATTCCATGAGATTCTAGTTGATCTTATAGAAAATCATTGAATCCTTGCAACTTCTAAAGAGAGAAAACTAATTTGCAAAAGAAACAATATTTCTCTACCAAAATTCTATGGAAATAAAATAATTAATAGAAACACAATCACACATAGAACACAATAATTTATTTGTGGAGCCTAACTAAGAAAAACGCCTCTTAATTGTATTAAGTCAATTGAGAAATATGATATATTACATAAAATCTACTTCAAGCCTGAAGCTCTACTGCAATATTGATAAACTCTCTTTCAAGGCTTGCCCAACTCTTAGGAAAATAAGGCTTGCTGGGAGATCTTATTTCCTAGTGAAAATTTACCCCTAAAAAATAGGAATATATCCTATTTCCTTTCCCAATTCCCAAGAGAAATTGCTCTGCCTTGATCCTCAAACCTCTACACAAGAACCTATTGTACAATGGTGACTTACAATTGTGCCTTCATCCAATATCAATAGTTAGTTCAAATTGCATGACCTACTAGGGCTAAATTTAAAAGTTGCAATAGTTAATGAAGAGTAAGTTGAGTTAATAGAAAGTAAATTACTCAACTAAACTCAAATATATCTCTATTCTATAACTAGAGACTAGTGAATTGACACAAAAAAGAGTTAAATCTGCTACATAGCTAATTTTAGCCATCGACTAGTCCACAACTCATTGCATGCCATCTAACTCAAATTAGTTGACAATAACTTAATGATAAGCCACATCAAACATGTTAACTGATATCTAAATCAAGAAACTATGAGACTATATTTGAATTAGCATCTTTGACGAACACAGAAGTTAAAGAAGCCATTTGTTGCTACATTTTCAACAATCCCTCTTAGAGAGGAAGGGATTCTTGGAAGAACCGTGTCCACCTAGATTTGTCTTCAACTCTACCAAGTTCTTTGATGCTACAACTACTCCCTCTCAACTAGGAGACTTTTATGCTTCCTTCTGCAGAACCTAAGTTGAAGACCCATTCTTTCCCACCATGCTGTGTGAGTTCACCACTTTAGTCATAAGTGACATGTACCCTGTGTACCTAGGTGTATGCTTCTTTACGTTGGGAGACTCAACTCTCTTTTGAGCTCCCTTAACCAAATCCTCTTCCCACTTGGGTCAAACATTACTTATACTAGAAGTCTCTAATTGAATGACTACCTCCACTCACCCTGGGCTATGGTCCTCATCATCACCCTTCTTGTCAGCCTAACTACCAACTAGCTTATACTAAAACTAAGATACTAGATGATGCTCCATCTTGAGAGCTCTATCCTGCTCTTTCTCAACCACCGCATCACTACTTTAGGAACTCCCTACCTTGCTTCTCAAGGCTTCACATCCATTAACCTCCAATTTTTATGTGTTCTTGATCCTTACCCCAATCTTCTTGACTTATCATGAAGGAGAATGCTTGAGGTAGGCATTCCCTTTATTTAATACAACACCATACCCTTTGTCTTCAATGGTTGCTACTTAGACAATATTTTTCTTCAATTTTCAGACATACATAACATTCTTGAGATGGAGAAGGGAACCAAACTCCCTCTTAAAGCTCATTGTAACAACTCCTTTGGTCATGTATCTTCCATCGTCTCCAAGCTCGATATGGAATTACATGTATTTCTCCTCCAAAATATTGAAGAGATGTTTGTTCCCTGTCACGTGTAATGAAGCCCCTTACTTAAAAAACCACACATTATCTCATGCCAAGGTTTCAATATTTGATTTTTTATTTGAAACCAAATAAATACAAAATTAGTGATTGAGAAAGGTTGATAAACAAATTTGAGTGCAAGATGTCATTAAGGTTGAAGAAATGGATCTCATTGAGAGGGAGGCTAGTAATGATCTAACTTGTCCTACAAAATAAAATATATCATTATAATGGATGCATATTTATTGTTTTCCGAAAGACAACATAAAAATAATTGATGCCATTATTACTAGGTTCTTATGGGTCAAGCTTGCACTCCACAGAAAGATCCATTTAGTTTGTTTCAATTATCTCTCCTAACATGAAAAGGGCAGAGGATGGGGTATAACAAACACCATGAGTTTCTATAAGGTAATTATAGTCAATAACTTATAGAGAGCTCTAAAGGGAAAGGTATTTGGCAACAAGTCGTTAAGGAAAAATAATTAAAAAAAAAATAGGTAGACGATTCGATAAAGAAGGGGGCCATGGAGAAAAAGGGGGCCTCATACATATGGAGAACCATGTTGAGAAGAAAACATTGGCTAAGGCTACATATTGATATCTATATCTTGCTCTTTCTCAACCACCACATCACTACTTTTGGAACTCTCTACCTTGCTTCTCAAGGCTTCACATCCATTAACCTCCAATTTTTATGGTCTCTTGATCCTTATGCCAATGTGCTTGACTTGTCCCAAAGGAGAATGCTTGAGGTAGGCCTTCCCTTTATTGAATACAACACTATACCCTTTGTCTTCAATGGTTGCTACTTAGACAATATTTTTCTTCAATTTTGGAGCATACATCACATTCTTGAGATGGAGAATGGAACCAGATTCCCTCTTAAATCTCACTGTACCAACTCCTTTGGTCATGTATCTGCCATCATTTCTAAGCTCAATATGGAATTGCATATCTTTATTCCATGTCATGTGTAATGAAGCCCTTGAGTCAACGACCACACATTACCTTATACTGAGCTTTCCATGCAAGCTCTCAAGAAGAAATATAATTCGAACTGAGAAGAGAGTGATTCTCCTCCTCATGTTTCTACAACATGCTTGACGGATGTCTTGTTTGGAAATTTTGTAGCATAATGTTTAAACTCATGGCAACGAAAACACTTGATCTTGCTAAGATCCTTCTTTTCCTTACCTCCTTTATTACTAGACTCGTTTTGCCTTGGGATTTCTTCCCTTTTCTAGCTAAAACAAATTTATCCTCATCTTTTATCCCAAATGAGATTTCATGCCTTGTGTTCCTCCTTACCTCTTCCTACACAAGATCTAACCATAACCTCTCCCAGTTAGGGAGTTTATATCTACCATTCATTTCATCCTAGAAACTATAACAATATTGGTGAAGCCCAAGAAGAGTAAGGCTCACAATCTCTATTGGTGGAACTATCTCTCCAATGCTTCCAAGTTCATCCCTCACTTGACCAAACCTGGATAGATATGTAATAATGGGTTCATCCTTTCCCATTCGAATGTTCCCCATTTTTTTCAAACAAAGTTTCCTGACATCACTATTGCTTTCAAACATATTAGTAAGGGCCTTCCACATTTGGAATTTTGTATCCTTCCCATGTAAATTTGGAACAATATGGTCTGTAACTCCTTTTAGGATTATCCCCCTAGATTTAACAGTATCATTCTTCCATTGAGTTAGTTGTTGTGCATCTGATGCAGGAGGTTTAGGAATATTAGTCTTGATGTATTACAAAACCCCATTATCTTCTAAGACAACCTCCATTCTATCCTTCCATGCACAAAAAAATTATGTGCATTCCAGTGCATGCTCTATCCTTAAGCCATAGGATGACATGATTCTTACACTTCTAGAATTTCTACACCAACTGATCTTCTCTCCAGTGTACTTTGAGTTTGATCAATGAATATGGTATCTATCTTTTCTTAGCTCTTATAATGAGTAGAAAATCCTTCAAACCTTGTAACTAATAAAGGGAGAAAATTCTTCTACAATAGACACAATATTTCTCTACCAAAATTCTGCAGAAAGAAAATAATGAACAAAAACACAACCACACATGGAAGACAATAATTTATCTGGGGAAACCAACCAGGAAACACCCCTCTTTAATGTATTAAATAAACTAAGGAATCTGATAAATTACATAGAATCTTCTTTAAGCTTGAAGCTCTTCTGCAATACTAATCAGCTCCATCTCAAGGTTTACTTAACACTCAGGCAAGTAAGGCCTTCTAGGAGCCCCTATTTCCTAGTTCAAATCTTCCCCTGAAAAATAGTACTTTCTCCTATTTCCTTGCGCAAATGCTAAGAGAATTTTTTATGCATTAATCATCAAGCCTCTACACAAAAACTTCTTGTATAATAATGAATTAAAATTGTTCCTTCATCCAATATGAACAGGAAATTCAAATTGCAAGACCTACTAGGGCTATATTTAGTAGCTGTGAAAATTAACTGAGAGTAAGTTGAGTTAACAGAAATTCAACTTCTCAACTAAACTCAAATCCATCTCTATTCTAGAACTAGAGACTAGTTAATTGACACAGAAATGAGTTAACTCTGTTAGATAGCTAATTTTAGCCATTGACTAGTCCACAACTCACTGAATGCTTTCTAACTCAAACTACCTAACAATAACTCAATGATAAGCCACATAAAACATTTTAACTGACAACTAACTCAGGAAACTATAAAAATTTATTCGAATTAGCATCTTTGACAGTACAAGTCAATAAAGCCATTCTTTGCTACATTTTCAACAGATATAGTCATTGTACCTGGTCCACTTTCATTTGGTCCTTGGCACTTGATTTGGTCAATGCATATGCACTATCAAAAACATAAATTTGTGTTTAAAGTAAATATGATGAGTTAGTTATAGTACAACTTGTCCTAGAGCAGAAAAGTGATGGATCTAAACTCACGGGGTCTTAACTCAGTGAACCTATCACATATCATGTGTGTTCATGGCATATTAAACAATACCCTTAATTTGACTACATATTGGGAAATATGTCCGAAAATCACATTATTTAACCCCCTACCAATACAAACGCAATACATCTTTGCAATTTAAAAAACCCTTACTTTCTCTAGATATTGTGATTATCCATTTCTTCATTAACATTTTTCATACCCCTTTATATTTTTTCATTGACTTTGAGCTCTGTTTTTATAACTTCCAATATAAAAACTCTTTACCCATTATATATCCCCTAATATATTATGCCATTTTTTCCTCAATATATATCCCGTAATATGAATGCATGTGTTATGGTATTGATCCCCCAGTGAAGCCCCCATCTCTAACCTAATCATGTGCATGTGATTGATTTGGTCTGCATAATCAATGATTGATTTGGTCTATGTGAAGGCGTCAAAATTTGATAGTCATGGATTGATTGATTTGGACAATGATTTTGGGTCTTGATCATCCTCGAGAATTTATACCTATGCATTGGACCTTCTAAAGGAGAGTAAGTGACATAATATTGATGACAACTTGAGCGATTTTCTATGGAGTGATTTTTGTCCAATATAAGCAGCTATAATGGAGGTGCCATGGAATGGAATTATTCCATGTTGATCTAGTCTAAAATAATGAGATCTATTGATCTAGTCGAAGAAATAATTCAATTATTGTTATTTATCACTTTGATATATTTTTTCAATATTGAAACGAAAATTGAGATGTGAGTATAAGTCATATGCAAGAATCAAATTTATAACTTTTCATTTAGAAAGAAAAAATGAAGGTTTAAAGTGCATATATCGATGAATTGGTATTTTAATTTTTTGGAATTTCTTTGTCTAGTTTTAAACTGCATATATCCTGTAGATTCAAACTGCTTATGTAATATTCTAAAACAAAAAACTTGAATCTACTCTACTCATCAGCAGAAACAATTAAACGATCACAAAATCACAAAGCATATAAGAGAAAAAATTCAATCAATGCATTACACAATTATTTCTTGGGGAAAGGCATGGTAAAAAAATCTTGCTATCTGTATATTGCATTAGTCACAAAATATGGGAAGATTACAATGTTTTGCTCAAGCTCGAGCAACCTGTGCATTATCTCTATGTATCTCACTACTTCCTCAACAAACCTAAACCAGTACTTAACCAATTTTCTGCTTGCCCAAGTCCTTATTTCCTTGCATTGTTTCATTCAGAATTAGCTCCCTATTAATTAGGGAAATTCTTCAATTGGAATTGTGCAATCCTCATAGGTCTTCCTCTAACTGTATGCACGACATGTACAATTCAAATGATTATACAACTAATTGTTTACTATCATTGAACTCCAATCTCAACTGGGTAATTCTCACTGCATGCAACACCACACTACACTATAGGCAACACCACACTACTAGACCTCGCACTAGTTCCTCCAAGAGTTGGAACTAGTTTAACTCACTTTAACTCAGTAAGACTGGATTAAATAATTACAACTTAAAATAAACTCAACCAGGGCTCCTATAATGTAGGAGACACACCACATGACTCAATTTAGACCCCCAACTTGAATTAACTGAAGCAACTAAGTGGATTAACTTAGTTAACTAACACAAGTAGTAATGAGACGTGGAATTACAATTTTATTCATTATTTAATTCAAGGACAAAATTAAATTATGATTTTCTTGTTTTATATATATATATATATATAATATATAGTATTAACTTTTGCAATTGGTGGACTTAGGGCGCATTGTAAGAGCAATCATTGTAGGTGTTGGATAATATTGTCTTAAATTCATATGTTTTTTCTTAAATTTTAATTGTCTTAAATTGGTTTCGTCTTAAATATCATTGTGTTAAATATAACATTTGTTTTCAAACTATTTTTGTCTTAAATATGAAATTTTGTCTACAAAAATCATGTATATATTTTAGTTATAAAATTGTTTTAAAACATTTATCTCAAATTATTTTTATTATACTTCCATTGATATTAAATTTTAATGTAAAATATCTTTAAAAAAATAACTTTTCAACCAAATATTTTTTTGTTAAGAAAATATATTAAAGAACATTCTCGTAGTGGTGATAACTGAAATATAAAACCATATACTCCTTCCCCAAACTTTCGAAAAAGTTTTTATAGAAACAGAGCGCGAGTATTCAAATATTTATGTATAACGAAATATGCATCGAACCAGTGGTCTACTAATCTTGTTTTATTAGCACGTGAATCCATAATTACCATTTTATGACAGGCAGATAAAATTAGTTAGGTTGTTCTTATGACAGGTAACGGAAAAATACAACCAAGTAGAACAAAGTTTAGACGAGAACACGGGCTTGATTCTTGGAAATTACTGCAGGGCGGTTACAAGAATGGCCTGAACACCGAACCGACCCTCAACATGGCTACCGCAAACAGAAGCTGCAACTGTGACACTGGTGGTTTTCTTCGTTAATGATATCCTCCACGCACTGGAAATCGGAAACATGACAAGGAATAGTTAGGGTGCCCTTCTGCTCAAATCCATATTCATCTTCGGCTTCCTTGAGGAGTTTCTGGAACAGAGGATGGTTTACATGAACTGCCGGAATTACAAATCGCTGCTGTTCTTCTCCTTCACTGCCCACGTAAACAGCCACAGAGCCCTTAGGAACGCCCTTGTGAAAATCGTGAGCCTTTTCCTTTGAGGTGCCGTGTCTGAGCAGTACCTCGGAATGGTGCATGTTGTCTCCCATGTGCACTGCACCGCTTCAATGGCTTGTAAAGCAAACCGCCAGCTATATCCTTGCAGAATTGGCACAGAGGATTTACTAATCCCAACGCAAAAAGGATACCGATACCCCAATTCAATTGGGGAAGCGACGGACTAGGACGCTTAGACGGCTCTGAAACATATTGCCCATAAGTTAAACGAGATCTGGATCAGACACTTTGCACAGAAAAAATCAGATTGAATATGCACAGAGATTTATGGCAAAGCTGGAACAATGGCAGGGAAGCATGCGTTCCGGTCGTAATCTATAAGGCTGTAGGAGGACGAAATGTTTTTAATGCAGTGCATCGAAAAGCGGATAATAAAGACAAAGGATCGTTGAGAGGAATAAAGACCATCTTTCGCACTGTTCCAAAGTTTGATGGGCAACATTCATTTTAATCGGCCACATCTTCCACATTACCTAAAGCTAGTGGTCACATCAAAACCACGCAGGGAGGTGTTTGACTTCAGTGGATCACGGGGATATGTGTAGGGAGACTTTGATTCCTTGGGTAGTATCACATGTTAAAATAAGTATACTTTGGGGCTTTGCTTGCATGGCTACCATAATATATTCCATTTCAACTGCCAAGAGCATCACGGGACTGTTCCAATCGATTTGAAAGGTTTGTTTTGTTCTGAGGTCCATTCCTCGTGGATCGGTGAATCCACAGGTTCCAAGGATAGCGTGGAAATCCACACACTTGGTAGCTGCCATCTTCATAATGGAATTTTACAACATCGAGGAAGGGTCATTCTAAAATTTCTTAAACTACGTACTATCTTTCTCATCTTACAACCCTTACAAGACAAAAATTAATGCACTTGTGGAATTTTATCTCCCTACCCCGTGCCCATGGAATTTGGCTACCAATATATACAATAATATAGTGATACCAATATATATACAATACTATAGTGATACCAATATATACAATACTATAGGGATATTAATGTGTAGGCAGTATAGGCTAGTTATTCGATTTTGTATTTGTTTAAATATAATGGGTCAGATTTATTATTTTGACATTAATGGATTTATAGCATTGTATTGGGTGCCATAAAATTTTATTTCAAATGGACAGAATCTTTCAAGCATATTCATGCTAATAATCTCTATTTATTACACACATCACATTTTGTTTGTCACTATGGGGCTTGGTGTTTACTTTTATTTTATTAAATCACACTATCTTGTAATCTTTATTCTAGACGTCTATTAAACGATGTTTGGATCTTTATTACATTTTTACACCAACTTACCCAAGAGTTCTAACCTCTTCTATGGCTATCTTATTTATTATTGTTAGATTTAGCTATTCCAACTCTTCATCTTCTTGATTTGTTGCCTCTTTGTGTAATTATTTTAATGGCTTGATTTTCAAATTGCATGTTTGTTCCTAGATCTCATTCCTCAACTATTCTCCATCCTAATTTTTCTAGAGGGCTTCTTGTTATTTGGTCATGTAACTCTTAGTCTACATCTTTCCTTGTATGTTTCCCTTTAGTTTCTACTTACTCCATACCAACGTTATCATTTTTGGATCCTTAACTCTCGTCATTCATTAAAACATCCTCATGAAATGAATCGGCAATCACGCATTTATCATTGTTCATGATCTCAACCCGCTTGACTCAACAATGTTCAATTCCTACAAGGGTTCAAAACTTGATATCTCTTGTGAACATGACGTACATGTTCGGTCATAGGTCTCAATGATATTGGTTTCTTTATCCAACAATCCTTAACCTCATTCTCATATCCTATGCCACAAATCTCAATCATCAACCTTCTCTCATCTAATAATCATCAAGATTTTAGATGGAATCTTAGTATGATCTTTAAAATAATCTCAATATTCCTTTTCAATTGTCAATCTAAGACCAATCGAGTAGCTCTTATGATATTGCTTATGTGTTTGTCTAACATCACATTTATGTCATGTCTTGAATCTTTGTCAATAATCTTGCCATGCTTCCTTTTATAAATTAACTCATTCTCTAGTTCTCCCTAGGTTATTTCCTTGATATATCATGACCTGCAAGTTCACATGTACTTATAGAAACCTTGTGACTTTGTAGCTTTCCCATTCTGTCAACTTATTGTGGTACTTTGACACTCAAACCTTCCCATACTTGGCCTCATGACAACCTTTGCAATCTTCACCTTTGCCACACTTTACCTTATGATATAATATGTTTCATTGATCACATCTTTGGAATACTTCTTACCTATAGAACAAAAGTGATACATCATTATTCCTTCCTTTCCTATTGTTCATCACATCTTTCAAAAACTTCTCATCTCTACAAGACAAGTCCTGTATCATTATATTTTCCTTTCTCCACATGTCCTGCATTCACGCATTTTCCTTCATAAATCCCTTTTCATGTGCTATGATAGTTTCTATATAAATAATGGTGGATGATCTTTTTTCATGCTCCCCTTTCTTAAAATTTAAAGGTTGTCCTTATGTTGTGTTATCACTCAGGTTTTCCTAGAAGTTGTGTAAGAGGAAAGTATACCCGAGGTAACCACAAACCAACCTTTTAGATGCAGAATCTAGCCACTCTGCATCCAGAGAGGGCTCTCTCTTTATGATTTATCTTTGTTCTTGGAAGGTTTTAGGCTAGTTATAGATTCAAGAGTTTGTTTTGGGAAAATGGTGGAATCCACAAACTGAGGGAAAGATTGAGAGCTTTCAGTCCATTGGGCTATGGAGTCAAAGGATGGCTTTACTGGATTTCTATTCTAAGCACAAGATGGTATTACAGGGCAAGATAGCTAGACAGAGAACAATCTTTAAAATTTAAAGTGGATGGGATGATTTTGAAGGGATGAAAGGCAGCTAAGAGTCTTTCACCATATCCAAAAGAAAGAAATGAGATGACTAAAAACAAAGAGCAATGAAGAATCCTTTATTATAGTAATCAACAGTGTTTAAATTAGTAAAGCAAGGGCATTTAAGAATTCGTGCTTATAACTAATTTAGAGGAAAACATCAAGAATAATAACATTTGAAAACAGAGTACAATTAAGCAAATTCTGTTCCAATCTCTTATGCAAATTATTCAGAAATGAACATGATGGTATTATGTGTTCAAATTAGTAAAGCAAGAGCATTTAAGAATTCATGCTTATAACTAATTTGGAAGAAAAAATCAAGAATAATAACATATGAAAACAGAGCACAATTAAGCGAATTCTATTTCAATCTCTTATGCGAATTATTCAGAAATGGATATGATGGTATTATAGGCTGATATAAAATTTTAGACAAAGGGTAGAAAAACTTATTGAACTACTGTCCAACACATGAATCCTGCAACAAGTCCAGTGCTTTGAATCGTCATCCAGTTAAGCAACGAAAAATTTCTCCAAACGCTTTTATTCTGAAAATCTCAAGGTTACAGCAAAGTAATGGAATCCGCCTCTACACTCTCTTTCGAGGATTTATTTATACACTAAATAATTAAAAATATCTCACACGATCCTGGCCCATATTTTGGGGTGACTAAGGATTATTTTACAAGCAAATAGGAGATAAACAGTCTCGTGGATGACATGGCGATAACTGTTGATGCGTTGTTTGGATTATTTTACAAGTAAATTGGAGATAAACGGTCTCGTGGAGGGCATGGCGATAACTGCTGATGCGCTGTTCGAATTATTTTACAAGTAAATAGGAGATAAACGGTCTCGTGGATGCCATGGCGATAACTGCTGGAGCGTTGTTCCCTATCTTTGTGGATGTGATGGAGGTAAGTGCTGGATGTGCTGCTCCCTTTCTTTGTGGATGTGCTAGAGGTAAGTGCTGAAAAAGGGCTCGTTGCTGTCTTTTGGAGTAATTTCTTTGCTTGCTTGACACTCCTTGTCTTAGGCCACAATGAAAGAGATGGGGTTTCCACAGAAAGATCTACTGGAAGTGAGACTGCCATAGACTCTTCACCTCTTGTTTGAATTACCATTGGCCGTGTAGTAGATATTCCTCCTGGAGATGCACCTACATCCGAATTCCCAAAACCCTTATTTTCTGCAACAGACATCACAATGCCACCTAAACCACTACCAATAGATTCATCAATACTAATTGCAGCAACTGCAACTGCTGAAGCTGCTGCCTCAGCTTCAGCCTCAGGATCCACCATCTGTTGACATCTATCTTCTGTCTTGTTAAAATAACTTGTGGAATCACTTTCAGTTGTGGATAAACTTCTCTCCCTGGATGCATCTGGTCTACATGCCACAAAATGTCCTAGCCCAGGGGAAACAACTCGTGAGAGAGAGCAGCTGCCAGGTAGTAGTAGTGTTGGCGATGTGACTGCCCCAAATTGAATTTTTTCACCAACTAGAAGTGAATTAAGAGGAACTGTTCCTGATGACAAAGGTTTCTCCTATGCTAATATTGAAGTTACTGATAATCCAGAATCAAGAGATAAGCCACTGCAATCACCTAATGGTAACAGTGGAGTTCATTTGGACTCAAAAGATGGAGGTTTCATGGCTTCTTCTAATTGAATTTGTGTCAAACTTACAACCTGCTAACTCGACCGGGTGCTACCCCAAGCTCCCATAATTGTACCAGTAATATTATCTCGTCCTATGCTTTGGTTCTCAAATCTTGGCCCTTTTCCTACGTCTGCATCAACATGTGAAATGACGGGGATGGGACTTGTCTGAATTGACTTTGAAGATATTAATCTTTTATCATTAGAACAATCTGTGTTCCCTGCTGTTGTACCAATAGGAGACAGTGGCTGAGAGACTATAGAAGCCACAAAAGGAGCAGATGAACTAGCATGAGGCACATTTCTCCCATCAATAGAGGCAGTTTCTGACACAACTGTAGACGGTGTTGTTGAAGTTTGTCTCTCTCCTCCTGAGGACATAGTAAGCCTATGTGACATAGCTGGATTTACATCTCCTTGGGCAGCTAATTTTACAGGGTTTCTCTGTTTCCGAGCAGCCTGATCCTTTGATTTGGCCTTAATCTCCTTCTCTCTCTGCTCACGCTGATCATTTAACATCTGCCTTTTAGACCTCACCTCAATAAAATCATCCACATCACTTGGGGTCTCAATGCCAGACTATTTAAAAATGCATACAATGCCACTCTACAAAGGGACATCATCTGCCACTTCAGAATTTTCATGTTTTCTGAAAGTTCCTTCAGTTTAACGAGAACCATTCACCATTGGCACATGAAAACCACTTTTTTGAGGTGCTTTGCTGCCTGTCACTTTGTCCACTTTGTTTTCATGGTGAACGGTGGACGAAGTCCCATAGCTCATCCTTGAACCAACTTCTGATATTACCAGCTTATCAGTACTCAACCCCAAATCCATTTTCGCCCCTTTGCTCATTAAGCCACATGCTGAATCAGGCAGTACAGAATTCTGCAACTTTTCTTCTTGTCTATGGATGCCATTTGAGGCTGAAGATTCAAGCTGCCTTCTATCAACACTTGGAATTCACTTCGACGGATGTTCCTGCGACCTTGCTTAGGCTTACTAGAATCTGACACAAACCACATCCCCTCTGCTGGGTTTGCGGATAATCCTGATGCAGTTGTTCTCGCACCATGCATTTGAAAACAGATTCCGCAGTTATAGAACATGAAGCAATAACAGTTGTTGTTTGGGGGTTTCCAGATTGAAGAGACTCAGCCATCCAGTGTTGTTGGTAACCTTTGCAATCTTCTTGAAGCAAATTAACTGCACAGTCAAGATGCCTTCTAAGGCTTGGAAAAAGGCCTTGCACTTTCTTGAGAAATTCAATTAAGGACATATTCTTAAGGCCAGAAGGTGCCTTGCTGACAGTGGATAGCGTAGAACGAAATTGCTTGCAAGGACAATCCATGGTGGCACGAGACTTCTCCAAAGTTTTATTTGCATTTTTGTGTTTAAACATACATATTGCATGTTTAAAGTTTTTATATATATATTTTATTATATGGTAACCAATAAACATTATTTAATTACCATAAGGGCGGGATTATAATATAAAGATATATTTAACCAAAGGGCTTATAAAGCGGGGTTTTTAATGAATTTTTTGGAAAATAATTACTTTGGTTAAACTATATAATATAAGGGTTTTTGGGATATTTATAAAAAGGGAGTTATATACTTAGGATAAGGTATTTTATTAGGGATTTAGTATAATAGAGTTAA
>APFE031057378.1:0-12739 GCA_000404065.3 Pinus taeda | reverse complement strand
GAGAATGAACCGTCAGATCACTACATATCGTGACCGTCGGATTGTAAGTTACAAATGTACATGTTAAAGAAACACACTTTACCTAACTCTATACTAGACCAAGTTATACTTAACTATTCCTACGTGTCGGAATATCCTAACATTTGCATGCCTCTTTTACATTTTGTGGTTCAATGGAGGAGAGCAAAGCCAAATAGCTTGAGGCTTCTGCAATTGTTCTTCTTGTTTGTATCCCTGCCTCCTTTTGCCCCAAAATTTGAGATTTTGGATGATTCTTCTGAACATACCTAGATGGAGTCTTCTCTTCTATCCTTATTTGTTCCTCTGGTGCCTCTTGAGGTTCTTCTTCATCATCAGTCTGATTTTGAGGGTAGTCTTCATCCTCTTTGTTATTTTCATAATTTACTTGCCTAGGAATGTATCCTTTTTCATCAACCACGACATCAATGCTGTCAACAATTCTTCCAAGTATTTTATTGTAACACTTATATGCTTTGCTGTGGGGAGAATAACCAAGGGGAATGCCTTCATCTGCTCTAGGTTCAAGTTTGCCAAGCTGTTCATCATTATTCTTAATATAGCATTTGCTTCCAAAAATTTTGAAATGCTTTACCGAAGGAGTCTCACCATACCAGAGCTCATGAGGAGTTTGCGTGTTGTTCACTCGGACATTTGTTTTGTTGAGAATAACAACCGCAACAAATGCAGCTTCACCCCAGAAGGTTGCGGGAGTTCCAGACTCATCAAGCATAGCATGAGCCATTTTTTGAACCGTTCTGTTCATCCTTTCCACCACTCCATTTTGCTGAGGAGTCCTAGCTGTAGAGAATTCCCTTCTTATTCCATGTTCTTCACAGAAATCGAAAAATTCATTTGAGGTAAACTCCCCACGTCTGTCAGACCTGAGGCACTTAAATTTGTGATCTGATTCGTTTTCAGCCAAGGCTTTGAAAGATTTGAATTTGTCGAATGCTTCATCTTTGTGCTTCATAAGTCCTAACCAAACCATCCTGGAGAAGTCGTCTATGAATAATATAAAGTATTCTTCTCCTCGAGGTGACCTTGTCCTAAATGGACCACATACATCTGTATGGACTAGCTCAAGAGGCGTACTAGTTGATCCTTCCTTCTCAGGGAAGTTAGTTCTGGATTGTTTACCAAACTGACATGATTTTCATATAGTGTTGTCTGGAATTTTGATATCTGGAAGACCACGAACTGCCTGGTATTTGCATGCTTTCCTTATTTGTGAGAAGCTTAGATGCCCCAACCTCCGGTGCCATAACCAATGTTCATCATCCTTGCTCAAATAGCATTGTTGTTGTCCTTCTTCAAATATGTATAAATTATTTGGAGTTCTTCTGCCTTTGATCACTGTTTCTCCTGTATCAAGATCACGAACACTACGCCCATTTGATCGAAATATTACCTCGGTTTCTTGATCGCACATCTGACTGACACTCAGTAGATTATGCTTCAAGCCATCAACATACAAAACATTTCCAGCTTTGACCTTTTCTTTCAATTGAGCAGTGCCTTTTCCTTTGATGACTGCAAGGGTATCATTTCCAAAAGAAAATTTCTTTCCCTTTTCTAAAACACTATATGATTCAAGTTTTTCTTTATCACCTGTCATATGCTTTGAACATCCAATGTCAATGTACCATTGATTTTCTTGTCCTTCTGCATGTAAAGCTATCCCACATCTTTTTGGTTGCGGTTCCTTCATTCTCCATGTTCTAGCACTTGAGGTTTGTTCCTTTTGAGTTGTCTTCCAAAACCTGCTCCTGCATTTTGAATCTTCATGACCGAAGTTATTACAAATAGAGCATTCAATTTCATTTTCAAGGGCGGAAAAGTTGTTATAGGTCCTTTTTGTGATTCTAGTCATACTTCTTTATTTTTGAGCTTCTCTAGTCATGATTGTCTTATAGGCAACACATTGAGCTGCTTTGTGGAAAACGTTATGGAAAGAGAAACATTGGCCATTGAAGAAACTCCTCTGATTATCAAATCTACCTGCCAAATGATTGTAGTTTCTATTGTCATCCATTCTTGAGGCAAATTGATAAGATTTTACCTGTGGCTCGTTGTAGCTTTTGTTCATCCTTAAGGTGGATTTCCCTTGATTTACCTGGTAGTCTTTGTTTATTCTTGATGTAATTCGTCCCTGTTTTACCTGGTGATCTCCATTGGGCTTTTGCTCATTCCTCCTTGCTGCATCGAGATAACTCTTTGAGGTGGATGCTTGAGATGCTTCTCCATTATACCCTAGACCAGTATTGATTAGTGGAGAATGCTGTACATTGGTAATCTCATCCAGAGTTTCAAATCCTTTAACAAATTTAAGATTAAGAGCCTTTGTTTTCTCAATTTCTTTTCTAAGGCCAATAATTTCACATTCTAACTTCTCAAGAAATTTTTCTTTTTCATCAAGTTGGAATTGCAGGGTATCAATGATCACATTCTTTTCTTCTAAACATGTTTTGAGTCTAGAAATCTCTTCATAAAAGCCATCCACATCTATAGCATCCATGTAATCATCATCTTCAAAGGCCATTAAAAGTTTATAGTTATTACCTTGTTCATATTCATCACTATTTGAAAGACCATCACTATCTTCATGAGTGTAGTAACTTTTCTTAGTCACATTCTTTTTCTTGTTCCATCTAACAGGTTCCTTCCCTTTGTTAGTTTTATCCTTATGAGGACATTTGGCAGCATAGTGACCGACTCTCCCACAAGCAAAGCATTTGAAAGGTAACTTACCTCTGAATCTTCCAGTACCCCGTTGAAGGTTTTTGACAAAATTTGATTCCTCTTCCTCTTCATAGTAGTCTCCTTTGCTTGAAGCCTTGAAAGCCACTTCTCTCCTGTCTGATGGTCCTCCTTTCCTCATTTCATAAGCAGTTAGAATCCCGTGAAGCTGTGCCATTGTAAGGTTTCGTAGATTCTCCTTTTCTTCTATTGCAAAAACTTTAGATTCAAACTTAGGGGACAAAGATATTAGAACTTTTCAACCTCAATAGCCTCTTTTATTTCTTCACCCAAGTTTTTCATACAATTAACAATCTCATCCACACGAAGGAAATAGTTAGCCACACTTTCATCATTATGCATTCTGAGATTTTCATACTGAATTCTGACAGTTTGAAGTTTTGCTCGTTTTACCTGATCATCTCCTTCATAGCTCAGAACAATCTTGTCCCATATTTCTTTTGTTGATTTATACTGCATAACCTTGACAAATTCTAATTGAGATAGACATCCTAATAGAGTATTGACTGCCTTTGCATTTGTTTCATATTTCTTCTTCTCAGCCGGATCTGTAGGAGTTGCTGATGGAAAAGTTTATACCCTGTACTCTTATGATATCCCTGGATTCCTGACCAAGATATTGAAGATAGGCAGTAACCTCTTACCTTTCCAATATACGATTTCTGTTCCCATCAAAAATCGGTGGCCTTGATTGATGCTTCCCTCTCGTAGTTGCTCATGATGAAAGATCTTCCTTCAAGCGATCAAGCTTCTTCTGAAGGACCTGCTCTAATACCAATTGTTGGAAATAATACTGAGAGGGGGGGTGAATCAGTATTATCATGTCAAATATTCCTTTTTCAAAAACAAATGATATATGCTACTTCAGTTAATTAAACCCACATATATACGCAACTATGCAGAAGGAGACCCGCGTATACAAAGCAAACTTTTAATTTACTTTATCTTTCTGATGTTGATTGTTAATCTGTGTTTCAGAATCTAATAACCAGTAACCAGAAACAGTAAAACAGAGCAGAAAGACAATCACACACAAGAACACAAGATATAAGGTGGAAACCCGATGTGGGTGAAAACCACCTGCTGCAATTCATCTCTATCTTCTTTCATATTAGAAACTTCTTTTACAATGTACTAGTGCAGTCCTTTACTAGTATGTAGGCTGCAACCTGCAGAGAGCTACAACCCTCTCTCGTTCTCCATCTTCTCCTAGAAGGGAGGTATAACCCCCTTTAGCTCTTGCACTAGCCAAGATACTAGTACGTAGGTGCTGGCCTACAGAAGGCTACAACCTTCTCTTTCTTCCAGGGACCACGTTTCATAAATTTTCAGACTGGATCCATGAACATCAATCAATCATCAAGAATTTATCCATTAACCAATCTCCTTTTCACCAATTAGATCTGAATCAAGTAGATACTTCTCTAATAGTTGTACCCAAAACAGAGTACTAGAAACCACACACCAAAATCTGAACCCAGAACACAGTAGCAATAAACAGAAGTAGCTAGATCACAACTCAAAATATATACGCTATTTCAATAACTTGCAACATGCATGCATATGCTTCTATGTTTGGAACAACCTGCATATACGCTGTTTTCATTCACTGAACCAGCGTGTATACGTGCCTTCGCTTCACTGAACCTACGTACAAATATATAAAGGATAATTCGCTCTTTCAGATATTGAAACACTAATTAACCCAGATTATTAGTGTTATAGATCAAGCAAGCGCCACATATAACAGACCAAAATCATATAAAGATACTATCATTCAAACTTAAAGATTATGACCCATCAATAGAACTTATCCTTCTCTTTGCGCTAAGGTTCCTCCTTTATTCAGATCCAGATCTGCACCATATCCCAATTACCAGTATTCCAGCACTTTTCCAGATATTCAATAATAATTTAGATCATCCTTTGCCACATGATCTCCTTCCTCTTTTATAGTCTTAGGCCTTCCACAATACCACGGTCCAAAACCATAATAAACCAATACCATGGACCCAATATTTGGGATCAACACTTCTGACGAGGTACCATGGTCCAAAACCATAGGTTCAAATACCAAGGACTAACTACCACGGACCAAAGGTAAGTTCTCCAACATATACGCGCTTTTCTTTGCGTGAAAGTGTGTGTATACGCATACGCGCCTTTGTAACGTCTAACCCGCATGTATACGCGTCTTCATCTAGATGAACCTGCGTGTATGTCTTTTCCTTCATTCTGAAAGCCTGAACTGAGATCTGTTACCAAAGAGAGTTGCCATCAAGGACAACACCTGTGCCATGGCTCCAAACCTGTGCCATAATGCCAACATGCAAGCATGACATTGTGATCAACATGCAAAAATATGTCCAATGAACGGTCAAGAGAGGAGCTTGCAAAGACTTAACATGGGCTCATGGGATGAGCGAAGTGCTTGCAAACGTCAAGGAAAAACCCAAGAGAGGCTCTGAAATTTATTGCAGGCCACAATTTTGGAGGGTGTTGTAGCTGCTACAACACTTGGCGACACATTGGTAGAACTCCAACTTCTCTATTTCGTTCCATTGACAACACAGGTCGTTTGTCTTTCACGAAGTATTGAATCATTGTGCGGGTTACTTCAGCGTCTGCACTTACCCCATGGAAAGAAAATTTTCACCTTTCGCTAGCTCAATCAAACACAACAACACGTTTCCCTTGATCACAGTGTTTCGAAATTGATAAGGCTAGTTTGGCTCGTAAGTTAAAATTTTTCAGAGTCATGTAGGAACACACACATGCATTGCTCCACTTCCAGCGAGCTTGGTGAGTACCCTGGGGGAGTTGCATTCTTCACCGCTCTACATAGGAAGCCTTTCTCTTCTTTCGCCTTTGTATATATTTTTTTAAAGAGGACTGTGCATAGGAATATATTTATTTTTGGGGTGGAAGAGGGATCCCAACTTATTAAGAGAAAAAGAGGTTGTTCCTTCAGAGAATCATGTAAGACCTCTGACATAGGTTTGCTCGTTTAGATTTTCCCCTTCTCTGTTTCTACTAGTTGGATGAGCTCGAATACCCAAAGCAGAAGGTTGAGTTCTTGCATGGGGTTTCCTAGTGTGGACACAAGTTCATGGTTGGACCCAAGCTTCCCTTGAAGATGGCTTATATTTTACATGAAGACTTCATCAGCCGAAGGTTACGACCAAGCACAGAGAAAACAGACGCAGGACTGGCCAAGTGTTGCAGTGTCACAAGACTCTTTAGATCTCAGCCACATACTCATTCAAAAGACAAAACTCAGTAAAGGGAAACACTTATTTACGAACCCAAAAATAGTAGGATACAAAAAAAACAAAACAAAAATAGTAAGAAAAAAGAAAAACAACAAGCAACAAACAGACTATGTGCATGGCACTAGGCGTGGCCCGGCCTACTGAAAACAAAGTTTGAGATCTTGGCCACTGAAAGGAAGGTTGTCAACCCTCCGAGAAAGTGATTTCAAATGGTATGTGTGTGGGCCAAGCTTCTCTTGAACCAACATCACACTATAAGGTTCCACTACTGGAACCTCGTGGTATCCTAAAAGACCATTAACAAAAAACAAGATTCCTGCTCCAAATACTATGTGTAACATAGGTTCCGATGACGGCATGGGGTAGTTGATTTTATTCTGGAAGAAATTCAGGTTTTGGAAATGAATGCATAAGCAGATTTCCCTAGATTTCTTATGTAAAAAAATTAAATTAGAAACCCACATAAAATAACAAACTCTGCAAGTGATCCAAGCATCCAACAACTTAGTGAGTTCTTTTTGTATAAGGGGTTTAAGTAATGGATGTACTTTCCTTAATTTTTGCTGCAATGGCTTGACCCCTTCTTTGGTTGAAACCTTGTGTTGGATTATTCACCTATCATATGTACTCAGGCCATCATGTGCCCACGCGGACACATCTCGGTATTGTTTGAAAAAGTGTTCAAAAATTTGTTGCTCTTGCGTTGTGCAACATGTACCGAGACTAATGAACTCTGGATCGTGGTCTGTTCCGATATTGATCATTTCATTCATCATGGTGGAAATGTGGGTTTTGTTGTTGCTTGACCCTTGAAAGTGGTTCTGCAGGTCATTAAAACTTTTGAGAGAAACCACACCCTTGGGGATAAGGTTACCTTCCTTGTCACCAGCTGCAGCATGTAGGGACTACTTGTGCTCATCTTCATTAGCCTCTACGTTCTTGAAGGCATCAATGTTGTCCATGAAGTGCGATATCTATTGATCATCGTCAAAAATGTGTATATTATCCATGTTATCAGGGATAGAAGGTTTATACAAAATTTCAACAGTAAATCTATCCCTAAGTGATAACATGCTAGCAGCTACGTTTGCTAAGGTATCGGCAGCTGCATAACGCATTCTTGGCACATCAATGATATTGAATTATTGGAAGTTAGAGATTAGTTGCCATACCTCTTGCTGGTAAATTTTGAGATGACGTGATAAACAGTGTATGGTGCTACGTACATGCCATATCACAATTTCTGCATCACCTACCACTTTGAGCGCAACAACGTTGAGGCTAATGACCTTTTGCAAGCCCAACACAAGTGCTTCATATTCAACAATGTTGTTCATGCACTCAAACTCCAAGCTAATTGAGATCATGTGTTTCCTGTGCTTTGGGTCGATTAAGACACACCTAGATCCAAAGCCATCCTGTGTTATTGATATGTGAAAATACATGGTCCATAGCTCATCAGTACGCGAACTGTTCGAATTTCTTGTACTATTGCTATTGCTACTGCTACTAATGTTACAATGTATTGTACAAGTTTCATTTCCATCAATTGGGTAAGGAAGGAGACCTAATTACGTGTCTCGTGGGGTTGGAGATGGCTGTGGAAGATAACACCCTAGTGTTGTTTCTAAGAGAAAGTTGTCGAACTTGAGCTCTACAAAAGCCAACAGTTCATTCTCATCGTTTATGGGAGTGACGTTATGCCTCATGTATCTCTCGGATAACACCCATATTTGATTGCTTTTGCCCTTATACAGAAGCCATAAGTGTGACCAGTCTGTAGCAAAGTAACTATTCAACTTGCTAAACCAGTCTCTATTGAGTAATAAGCCATATTCTTCCAGTATGTCCACAACAACGATGTTTAGGGATTGGTGAACTTGACCATCATAAGATATTCGAATGATCACATCCCGAATTTCACCAATGGATGGTACTAATGTCCAATCGAGTTGGATGATCTGCGCGGATGTCTTGCTCCATTGCATATTGATATTCTTGGCAATGGAGAGTGCCATGATGTTGGTTGACGCACCAAAATCAACCAAATAGTTGTGAACATTGTAGTTAAAAATTTCAAGTGAAATAGAAAATGGAGGGCAAACAAAGTTTGTTTCTTCCATCTAGAGTGTGTTTAACATAGTTGTGAGTGAACCGAGAGATGTGCTTGATCCCTTATTGGTAGAGGTTGCGTTGTCCATAGATGTCTTCCATAGTGCACGAAACAGAATATCCCACTGACTTTGAATCTTAACCAACTCGAACAAACTGATGTTTGTGTGAGTTTTCTTCATGTCTTCTATGATATTGTAATCCAGAGTAGGTAGAATCACTAAGATGTCTGGGTTGAGACTGGTGTTTGTGTTTTCCGGCGGAGTGTTCTGTAGTTTTCTGCTCATGGACGTACTCTTGTCTGTTGCTCTCTTCCTGGGCTTGCTCTGTGTTTTCTTCTTTTGGAGGGGTGGTGGATCAACCTTCCTCAACAGTTCAAGCCTTTGTTTCATTTCCCTAATTGTAGGGGGAGCCCCTTGACTCCTGAGATTGTAATGACCATTTTTATTTTGGGGCTGCTTCCTTGTGTTTTTCTTCTGCACTGCTTGCGAGCACTGATACATGTTGATTACCTGCCCACTGATGGGTACCTCATCAGGTGCAACATCTTCATCATCATCTGTGTCCCTTAGATGGAACTGCATATTGGTTACTATGTTTGGAATGTGGTCACATATTGAGCCCGCAACTCATTTCCAATCCGAACAAGACCCTTCTGAGTGATCGTCTTCACAGAATGAGAAAAACTCTTCATTTGCACACTGTATATTTAGAACACTGAGTTGGAGCTCTACGTAGTTTTTTATCTATGAAGCGATTGTTATATGATGACATGCTTCCTTGTCATTGTCTGGGTGGCTGGTTGCTGGGAGATGTGTCGATTTTTCATCGTTTGAGCTTAGACACTTCTGTTGTCAATTTCTTGACAAGACGAGCAAGGGTTTCAATATCACTTTCTTCCTTGTCATTACCCGATCTGATAATGAGATCTAAGACAATTAATAAGGTATTACAGACTCATGTGCATGGATTTTTCTATGTTATTTTATGCAATGGATCAATAAGATTGTGAAATACACAGAAAATGAAGCAGTAAACAAAACATAATAGACAACACATAACACAACAAATTTAATGTGGAGTTCACCCAATACTCCTGGGCTACATCTCCTAGACCAACTTTCAGTGGTGGCCTCTCTATTATGTCTTCAAGCAGAGTTTTTAATATAGTATGAGCTCAGTTTGAGACTCAATACACAACAGGCATAACAATAAGAGTTTTCTTGAACCTCTCAAGCTTTCTCTGAGTACACAGACTCTCTGAATCACTCTTTATCTCTGCCTTAGCTCTGTCTCGACATTGCCTTCAATAATGCCTGTTTGTGGCTTTAAAGCCAATCTGGATTGCATGTTCATTTCAGATCCTCATCTTTCAGTCTCCAGAGCCTCTGTCTGCTCGAATCCCTCTTCTAGTGTTACACAATTATGGCATAATGCCTGAAGGGGAGGTGGCCACCGATTCTGCAATGTAAGAGTGCCTTGGTCCTTTGAAATCCTTCGGATTTCCAAGTGCGGAATTTTTCTATTTTACATAGGAAAATGCATTCGCAACTGTTCATTTCGGACTTCAAAATTCCTTAAATCCACTCTATTCTCCTATTGGGTCTACATATAAGTCGCCATCGTATGTCGCAATGGCCCTACTCCAAAGCTCCCCTTTGTATTTTTGAAATATGTGAAAATTGAAAAATGCATTAGGAATGGCTTTTCTCCAGAGTTGAAACAATATAAAATAGCCTTAAGGAACGACCTTCATCCTTCACATTTCATTTAATAACGAAAATCGTGAAAATACATTGAAAATGGCTTTGTTGTGGATCTAAAATTTTATGGAACAATATTGATAAAATCGTCGGGTCTAGTTCACCAGATCGCACATATACGTGTGTATCGGTCCCGCTCCATGGTGTTGCGCCGATGCAATATCGTGATGTGATTGATCACAATCGCATATCATGATAACCCCGGTTGTTGTAAGCGCTTCTGTAATCCTCGACAGCGATCCTACGATGAAATATGGGCCATCAATCTGCGTGTTTGATCGACGGTCCAAACTAACTCTGCTAATTGTTGTCGCCATACATATATGTTAAGCGCCGATATCTCGTTGTCTACCTATGCCGATTGCGATTGCCGATCAGATATGGACCATTGATCGGCCAGATCTGGTGGCTGTTGTGCATTCATCTATTCCGCCTTTGATACTCTGTTTTTTTTCACTAATATCACGTGTTCTTGCCTCCTGATAGTGTTTTTCCTCATTCTGAAGGGTTTTCTCCTATGGTTTTCTTTGGTCTTTGGCATGATTTTTTGAGTTTTTCAAGACTTAGAGAGTGTTCTTGGATCCATTTGAATCACGCCTTCCCACTGAAAAAGGCTTTTGGACCACCAAAAGTTGGCTTTCAAGCATCGCTTAAGTGAGGATATAGCTGCCTCACTTGCCCAATCTCTATCCATTTGGCACTGCTGGGTTTTGAACCTTTGAGTCCAATTCTATGGTACTCCACGTCCCCTCTGCACATAGTCCTTACCTTCCTGTCAAGAACTGTATCTTCCTGCAACTCATTGAGGTATTCAAGCAATAGATCATCAATGGAAGGCAATTGACTTTTCTCTTCAGGATCTTCAATTAATGAAGGTTCAAATAGTCTTAAATTTTTTGCATTTAACATTGAATAGATGTGCATGTACGTTGGAAGATCAAGGTGGAAAGCATTCTCACCAATTTTCCCAAGTACCTTAAATGGCCCATACCTCATTGGCTTCAGCTTCTTTCCTTCACCTTGCATTCTGTCCTTGCTAATATACAACCAGACTTGATTGCCAACTTGGAAGTTGTGCTCCACTCGATGTTTATCATGTCGTACCTTGTACTTGGCTTGGCGGTTTTCCGGTTGTTCCTGCACTGCATGGTGAATTTCTTGGATCTGTTCAATGAATCTGGTTGCTTTTTCCACATCACTATGTCCAGCAACTGCTATGTCTTTTTCAAAGACAAAATCCAAGGGAGACCTTGGTATAAAACCAAAACAGGTCTCAAAAGGAGATCTTTGTGTAGAAGAATGTTTAGAATGATTGTAAGCATGTTGCACATAACATAAATGTTCATCCCAAAGCTTGGGATACTTGCTACAATAACCCCTGAGCAACTGGATCACTGTCCTATTGACTACCTCTGTTTGGCCATCTATTTATGGATGAAAGGTTGTGCTTTTCTTTAGTCTGGTGTCCATTAATTGCCACAGACTTGACCAAAACTTCCCAACAAATCGGGAGTCTCGATCATATATTATGGAAGTGGGTAACCTAAAATGCACCCAGACATGTTGAAAGAACAACTTTGTTGTTTGTTCAGCTATAATCTACTTATTACAGGGTATTAAAATACACATTTTGCTGAACCTATCCACAATAACAGATAAATAGTCATGTCCCTTTCTAGATTTTGGCAATCTCCCAACAAAGTCCATGGAAATACTTTCCAAAGGACGGGAAGGGACTGGTAGTGGAGTGTACAAGCCTAATTTTCTATTGTTGGGCTTACTTTTAGCACACATGGTACACCCTCTTACATATCTAGAAACTGTTTCATGCATTCTTGGCCAATAGTAGTATCTTTGCAGCTGTGCAACTATTTTACTTACACCAAAATGACCTGATATTAGAGAAGTATGTGCCTCCCTAATTATGTTAACTCTTTCTATTTGTGGAATGCATAGCTTTCCCAAATGATACAAGAGTTGGTCCTTGACATACTAATCCAATTCTTCTACATTTTTTCCATTACTTAAAGTTGCATATACATCTTTAAAGTCTATACCTTGAGCGTATTGTTCAATATAGCTTTCATGCATTACTGAGTTATGATTAAGTATAGTTGATGCATTTATGATTGGTCTAGACAACATATCTGCAACTTTATTGTGTATTCCCTTTTTATAATCTCATGACTAAATGAAACTACTGTAGGAAACCCATCCACCTATAGTGTCTTGATTGCTGCAATTTAGTTTGTGAGTGCAAGTATTGAAGTGGCTGATGATCAGCATGTATAATTGTTTCTTTTCCCATTAAGTAATGTTTCCACTTCTTCACACTCTGGAGTAATGCATACAATTATTTATCATATGTAGGATAATTAACTATTGTAGAATTAAAAGTATTAGAATGGTAGCATATGGGTTTACCATGTTGTATCAACACTGCTCCCACGGCATAGTCACTGGCATTTGTTTCGATCTCAAATGGTTGTTGAAGATTTGGCAATGCTAGTACTAGTGATGTACTATTGTTTTCTTTCAAGGTGTCGAAGGCTTTTCGCTGTTTGCCTCCCCACTGAAACACCTTGTTCAATCCTGTCAAAGCATGTAAGGGAGCTACAATTAAGGAAATCTTAGCAATAAACATTCTCCAATATTGTGCTACTCCTAAGAAGCTTCTAACTTCTGTAGCAGACTTGGGCTTAGACCAGTTTACAATGACTGCAACCTTAGAGGGATCTGTTAGCCTCCTGCTCATAGCAGGTATTCACCTTTCGTGATCGACATATGTACAGGCCAAATATGTCATGCTTTTCT
>APFE031057376.1:0-35391 GCA_000404065.3 Pinus taeda | reverse complement strand
ACTGGTAATTGGGTTATGGTGCAGATCTGGATCTGAATAAAGGAGGAACCTTAGCGCAAAGAGAAGGATAAGTTCTATTGATGGGTCATAATCTTTAGGCTTGAATGATAGTATCTTTGTATGATTCTGGTCTGGTATATGTGGTGCTTGCTTGATCTATAACACTGATAATCAGGGTTAGTTAGTGTTTGAATATCTGAAAGTGTGAATTATTCTTTATAGATCTGTACACAGGTTAAGTGAAGCGAAGGCGCGTATACACGCTGGTTCAGTGAATGAAAACAGCGTATATGCAGGTTGCTCCAAGCACAGAAGCGTATGCACGCATGTTTCAGGTTTTTGAAATAGCGTATATGCTTTAAGTTGTGATCTAACTGCTTCTGTTTATTGTTGTTGTGTTCTAGGTTCAGTCTTTGGTGTGTGGTTTCTGGTACTGTGTTTTGGGTACAGCTGTCAGAGAAGTATCTACTTGATTCAGATCTAATTGGTGGAAAGGAGATTGGTTGATTCTTGATGATTGATTGATGTTTATGGAATCCAGTCTGGAAAATTTATGAAATCGTGGTCCCTGGAAGAAAAGAGAAGGTTGTAGCCTTTTGTAAGGCCACCAGCATACGTACTAGTACTTGGCTAGTGCAAAGAGCTAAAGGGGGTTGTAGCTCCCTTCCAGGAGAAGCTGGAGAACGAGAGAGGGTTGTAGCTCTCTGCAGGTTGCAGCCTGCGTACTGGTAAAGCACTGCACCAGTACATTGTAAAAGAAAGTTTCTAATTTTTAAAAGAAGATAGAGACGAATTTGCAGCAGGTGGTTTTCACCCACATTGGGTTTCCACCTTATATCTTGCGCTCTTATGTGTGATTGTCTTTCTGCTCTGCCTTACTATCTCTGGTTACTGGTTATTTGATTCTGCAACACAGATTAATAATCATCATCAGAAAGGTAAAGTAAATTAAAAAGTCTACTTTGTATACGTAGGTTTCCTTCTGCATAGTTGCGTATATGTGCAGGTTTAACTAACTAAAGTAGCGTATATCATTTGTTTTGAAAAAGGAATATTTGACTTGATAACACTGATTCACCCCCCCCTCTCAGTATTATTTCCAACAACATGAAGAGTCTCAAATAGGGTTCTTGAACTCACCTAATTCAGAAAATACTCAAGGATGTTATAAACTAGGGTTTTAGGCCTGCAAATTGTAGCAAAAGAATAGCTTATAACAACAACAATTTAGTTGTTAGAATTATACAAAATCTATGTGAAATAAATTTTAAATTTCAGAGTAAACTAATGAAAATTTTGCAACAATTTATTACAGTTAATAAAACATATAAGAAAAAAAAAAAACTTCACATTATCCCTATAAAATGGCTAAAAAATGCATTAACACTTCAACTTAGCTTCTCTAATGCACTTTTAAATAATATCTAACCCCCATTTGATATACCTTCATCTAATGGATTTATATTTTAAGATCTTTACTGGGCACTTAGCTTAACATCCTTAAGTTACTTAATCCCTAATCCCTACCAAGGAAGCATCCCTTGCGTTGGATTGTTTTCTTAATTTAAGGGAGGGGAGTAGTTGTCCCAATGATTGTGGTGACACTCCCATTTGTTGCACATTGTTTAGATCACCTAGTGAGGCTTTGCACTAGGTGAAATATTTTGTTGTAACAATTTTGGCACCATTATTAAGTAGGGGAAGCCATCCTTGCATTGGATTGTGTCCTTCAAAAAAGAGAGGGGAGCAGAAGCAAATGTGACAGTGGTGAAACTCCTGTGTGTTTTACATTTTATAGATCAGCTAGCATAGCTTTGCAATAGGTGTGATATTTTTTTGTAACAGTTTAAGCACCATTGTGGGGGAGGAGTAGTGTGTTTCTCCTTGAGATACAAAGACTATGTTTCAATTTTTTTCTTGATGAGTGTATCTAACATACTATTTTAATTTTCTCATTCGATTGCTCCATAGCCTCATACAAACTCAGTAACTTCTCATTAAATACCAAACAGGAAATTGGTTAATCATCCTAAAGCCGATAAGATAAAATGACCTCATATGTCTCTTGCAATTAAGTCTCACTTCAATAGGCCTCCAGAAGTAGCTCCAATTGAAAATCCATGTCTCACTAACGCTTTCAAACATTTTGATGTAACTGCTCTTCCTATATATCCCAAGAAAGTGCCTAGTATAATTAATGAATGGCTTGTAGATTCTAAGGAGATAATGTAATCACAATTGACGAAAATATAGATGAATTTTATAAGTATATGGGTGTTTTTGTCAATTGATTTTAGCTTGGGTGGTTGGGAAGAATACGTGTTATCCCTCCCATCTAGTTTCAAGTCTTGTAAGTTGACATGTTGACACTCTGGAAGATAGTAACTTTGTTGCACTCTTAAGTGAGTCTATATTGAGGGTTGGCCTAGTACCAAAAACCTCTCTCTTGCCTTCATGTTGAGAGGGAGACTAACTTTCTTCCCTGGGTGATACCCAATTGGTGAGCACCAATATTGCATCAATAATGTTGCAAGTCTTGGGCTGCCTACTTTTCTCTTATCAACCTGGTAGTTCGTAACAAACTTGGAAGCAACATTGTTGTATGCACAAGTACTAGTTCTTACTGCAGGCTGTCACTTTGTCAGCTGGCGCAAGATCACTAGGAGCTCAAGCCAACTTCTATGGATTTTAGAAGAAGCTCTATATGTGATGAAAGAAAGGAAAGCTTACTCTACAGAGGCTACTCTAATTGCAGAAAGGAAAAAGACTGGAATGTAAAGTAAACCTAGCAAACCATACTTAACCAACTAATCCTATTTTTGCATAAAGCACTATGAAAACCATGAAATGAATTCCATTACCTACTCAAGGGAGTAAACAACATCTACTCAAGCTATTTCTACAAGTAAATGAGAAAAAAACATCTTTTTGGATTTTTATGTTATTTTATGTGAAATTGACATGCATGTATTTTATTGTGTGTGAAGGTGGAAGCGAATAGGTGGTGTTGAATGGCAACTTTGGGGTTTGAGGAGATGTAGGATGGTGTAGATGGGTCCTAGGAGGTCTCGGGTTGCCTTCTGGAGGCTTTTCCCACACTCGGCCTTCAAAAGAAAGCCTATAGGAAAATCTACAGGAGGACACAAGGGATCTACAGGAGGTATACAAGAGGTCTACAGGAGGATATCGAGAGAAGTTTTGAAGGTTTTGAAGGTGTGAGAGTGGGTGGAAAAGGTAGGTGAAGGTTGGGATGATGTGTTAGGGCACCTAGGGTCCACTAGGAATCACTAGGAGAGGGAAAGATGATTGGGAGAGAGGAAGAAGTCCTATGGAAAAATGCAAAAAACTAAGGTAGATTTGAGGTCAACTTTGGGTGACTTGTAGGGAATGGATCAAAGAGAGAATGTGATGGCTGATAGGCTGGCCTACTGTGAGGAGAGATCTGCTACAAAATAACTGAAGGTGAACCAATAATATCAAGCAAGCAACGAAGTGAGTACATATAAAAAACAGAATTTTGCATCAAGCTAGTCTAAACTATGATCCATGGAAGTGGATGTTGAACAATGATACAAGAAAATAAAGCATGGAAGAAGACTTATTGCAAATACAGAAATGAGCATAGTGAAAGAGATCTAAAGCAAAGCATTAATCTTCTAACAAACTGCAAACACTAGAAATCATATGGAGAAGGGAAATATGTGTTTTTGGAGTAGAAAGAGGGTCTTTGCCTCAGTTCATGGTCCCAAAGGGAGGAAAAGAGGCCAACGCATTTTTGCTAGCCTTTTCAATCTTCTTTATATCACTGCTTTAGAAAACACAAATGAAAGAAAACTACTAAACCATCAAAAACAGCCTATTCTTAACCAAGAAAGAAATTCATATAACAACAACTAATCCATAAACTGAAACAAAGAATATAAATACAAACAAGAGGAGATTGGCTACTTGTATTGGGCCCTAACCCAAGAGCTTCAACCCTCTGAGGTAACTCAGTGCTAGCTCAAAAAGGATCTCATCTTTATTATCAAAACAGTAATAGGATTACATGAAACTGTCCACAAAAGTAAGCTCAAAGTTGAGCAGAGTTTTACAATGGCAAAAGTACAACAAAAGTCTGACAAAAATATCAACCCTAGTGAGGCCCTAAGCCTCTCTACTTATAAACCTGAACATCCCAATATCTTCCTTAAAATCAGGGAGGCTTGGATCCCAATACTCGAGATAAACATAAGTTATCCTCCACTTGCTCGGTTGCCTCCTAGTGCATTGATTTGGCTATTTGTACTCCAAGCTACATGAAGGGGAATTCAAAGTGGGGAGTAAAAAATGAGGGGGATTCCCTCCTATAAATCCTCTCTTTTTTCAACTTCGAATTATTTTTGCCAATTGTCCATTGAATCTTTGACTTTATCTTCAAAATTCAACAAAAATCTGCATTAAACACATATTAGACCTCATGGCATAATAACTAACTCAACTCACTCCATAACAATAAATATAATCAAAAAACATGCAATAAGCTAAGAGAATGGTTGATTTAACTATGTTAGGAGGAAAAATGAGCCCATATAATTACCCATTTATGGGGCTCATCATCGCCCCCCTACTGAGGGTGTTGCTCATCCTCTGAGCAACTTAGTCCCTCTCCTCATCTTTGATGGCCCTAGTGGCCTCTCTAGCATCCCAAGCTTCTGATGTTGTTTCCTCTTCCTTGTCATAGAAGCCTGCTTTTCTGTCTATCTCTTCCCACTACCTCTACTCTTCTTCTTTGATTCTCCCTTCTAGCATGCCTAACAGTAGTGGTGGACTCAATTTGAGGCCAATCCAATTGACTTGTAGCCTCTGCATTGAGTGCTTGTACATTGGCACTCTCCTTAGTGCCTCCTTCATCCTCATTGGGAAATGATATTCCCTAATCTTCAGACTGTGTGGTAAGGTGTTCCATCTCTTCATACATGCATGCACACAGTCATCCCCAAGTAACCTTTCCATGTCCTCAAAATGTGCAATGGCATGTGCTTGATCACTTATATATCTAGGGGCAATTTGAGGATTATTTGCAAGCAACTGATGTGTGCTGATGAGAGCCATGGGATCTGATGGCTCATCTCTGATCATTAGTGGCTCATTCTACTCTCTGATCATCAACCTTTTTACTTCAGTTGCCCTTAACTCCTCATGGTTCATCCATGAAGCCATGGCCATTAGTTGTAGGTCCCCTAGCCTAGCATTGGGGTCCCACACATTCATGTCTATGAGGGTCATATTATGCAGGTAAAATTCTACCATTTTTGCCTTATCTTTTGTTGTGATTTGGTCACACAAGTCCATAAATTGTCTATAATCTTGAAAAGGAATTGTGCGTCTTTCTACCAAAGTCTTTATCTGAAACTGTAGCCATTGGTCCTTGAGGTATAATCCATAGGATTTTGCTGGTGTTCTACATTGCAGTGCGTCCATGGATAAGCTAGCGATACATGCCAGATGGGTTTCTTTCTCCTTTAGCTGCCTTCTTAGCAATTCATTTTCTGTTTGGAGTTGGCTTCTTGCAATTGTCTCCCTATGTCTGACAACACTTAACTCCCTGCACATTTATCTAAGCTTGTTCTCCATGTGGCCAACATCCTCAACTCCCTTGGATTTGGCTATTTGCATCCACCTATGTGTTCTTATTCTTTCCTTTTCTAATTCAAAAAATAGTGGGATTGCAAATGTTTGTGGAATTATCCTTCCTCCTTCAAGGAGATGGTAATAGGAGGCAAGGTTGGGCCGAGGACCAGGTTTTTGTGGCTTTGTAGCTTCCTCCTTCCCCTTTTGTTGCTCTTCCATTGTTTTCTCAAGTTGTTGGGTCTCCTATAGCCTTGACAGTGTCTCCTATAAAACTGTCTTTGCCTCCTATAGGACTTTTTTTGGGTCCTGTAGTTGCACTTTTTCCTTCCAAGTGGAAGATCTAGGAGTCCCTCTTTCATATGTGATAGGGGTTTTAGAGGGATATTCTTCCCCTTTGACAGCGGGTGAATCTTAAATTGTAATGGGCATTGTTGAAGATGGCTAGGGTTTTCCTATTTTTATCCTTGTGCTTTTCCTGGCCTTGAAATACATGGAGGCTTGCCTTTTTCTTTTTCCTTTTGGCTTAATTGGTGTGCTCAGGGCTATGAGCGCAGTTTTTTCCTCCCTTTCTAGGGTCTCAGGGGACCCTTCACTTTGTTTTGCCTCTGCTTCCTCTTTTTCTCCTCCTTCTACCTCCTTTTCTATCTTTGTTTGCTCTGTTTCTTCCTGTTGTGTTTCTTCCCCCTTCTCCTCTTCTATCTTAGTTTCTTCCTCCTCCTTTTCTTGTCTTGTTGAGTCATCAATTGCTTCCCCTTCCTCACTGTCAGAAGGACTGATATCATAGGTGAGGACCTTTATGTCATCTTCTACTGTCATGTTCCTGAAGACTTCCCATGTTATAAGGAGTGTGAATGTATGGAGGGCTTCTTCCACTAAAATTTTGATTAACCCATGGTGAGCCAGATGATCTGGACTTCCTGCCTTAAACTTAATGCTGGAGTCTATGAGGGATTGCAGGAGGCAATAGGCGATGTTGAGTTTTTGGGGTGTTGGAGTGTCCATGCCATATCTCAGCTCATGAAGGATTCTAAAATGGTAGCCATAGACTATGTTGTACCTCCTTTCATAGGAAATGTATGTGATGATTTGATAATTAACCTCATCCCAAGGGTATGGTATGCTAGCCCTTCTATTGCCATTTTTATCTTCTACATGATGTTCATTGTTTTGGAAGAAGTTTTTCTTGGCAGCCTGTCCAATTGGTTTTTCATCTTTGCTCCAAGGTAATCCAAGATGAAGGGTAGTAACCCTACTGATAAATTCAGGGGTTATCTCCATGGAAAGACCTCTAGAAGTGACAGTGGCATGTGTTCTTGAGTGAGGAACTAAAGAGAGGGAAAATTCCTCGGCAATTTCCTCATCAAACCCTCGGAACTTCTCAAAAAAGTTCATCCAATTTGCCCTTGTGAATATGGCCACTACTTGGGGATGTTCATGGAGCCTAGTGGAATTAGTGGGCTCCTTCCTCATGAATCCTCCTATCATTGTGCTTATACCCCTTTTGAACACCAAATGTAGATATGGAGACAATAATTTTGAAGAAATAGGAAAATAGAGGAAAACTGTGTGTGTTTTTTTCAAACAAGTAGAAAATTTTTATGTAATTCCTCTTCTTCTATGGACCCAATTCCTCCTTAAATATCATTTCTTGCATATGTTGATTATCAAGGTGGGTATGCATGGAACCTACCTCCTCAAGCCAGAAATCGAGCAAAAAACCCGTGTTTTCTTCTTAAAAATAGCTCATTGCCCCTCCTGTAGAACAGCCTGTAGGTGCTCTTGTAGAACATGTAAGTGCTCCTGTAGACAACGCCGAGAGCAGGAGGATGGGTGATATTGATGGAAAACAATGGTTTCAAGGTTGTGGGGTGACAAGGAGTTTGCTGCAGCTAAGTCTACGAGGAGAGAATGAGGGAAAAGGTGGTGAGAGTGCTCGAGGAGGAGTACTTATTACTTCTTTTAGATATTTTTGGTGATGGGGGTGAGCTGGAAAAAATGTACGTTGGCCATATTTGGACCGTTGGTCCCCACCTACCTTGCCATCATGGTTCCTTCCCGCAATCACCTCTCATTATTGCATCGGAGTTTACATGCCCTCCACTACCTGTCCCTGGTATCTTTCTTTGAGTTGACTATGCGCGCGAGTGGGTGACATCTTTGGATGAGTGCAGTCAACTAGATCAAGGTGGCGAAGTTAACTGGCCACCTTTTCCTCGTTCAACCTCAACCATCTCATTACTCATGCATATCTTTCAATTACACAAATGCAAATTGAAGAGTGGGTTAGTCACTTACCTGTGAGTCGAATGTATGTGTTGTGAGGTATTTTGGCTCCTTCTACTACTGCATGCATGTGTTTCCCTTGCTGCATGCTCTCTACTTTCTAATGTGTGGTTTTTTGTCTTGTGTAGGTATCATCTGGCTGGATCTAAGCTTCATATGTCTCCTTCAATCCTCATGGTTTCACTTCTTTCACTGTTGTGGCTTGATTTTAATGGGATCAACTGCTACAGGAATTCCTACAAGAGCACCTGTAGTTGTTTCTCCCTTTGAAATTTCAGCTTATTTATATGCTGGGAGCTATGAGGATGATGCCAGAGATGCAGATGGAGATGGAGAGATACTATGTAAGCTGTAGAGGAGATTTGAGGTGTTGTTTCCTTTCTTATTTTTGTTTTATTTTTCTCTTTTTACTAAAAAATTGTTTTTTTCTGTGTTTTTCTGGGACAGGAAGAAAAAAATGATGATGATGATGTGATGCAAGTGTGGAATGGATGGCAAGGTAGGTTGATAGCTATAGGAGGGTTCATATTTTCTTCATGAAGCTTCCCAGCCCCTCAAACTGCTTCTTGGAACCATTTTTATCTCCCTGTAATTCCTACAGGAGCCTCCTATAGAAAACACAGAGCCTCCTGTAGAACACACAGTTTCCGAAAAAAAAAACACAATGGGGTGGAAGAAAGGTTAGAAACGTTGGAGAGGAGTGTGGAGGAGATGAAATAGGTACTAGTGTGAATGTTAGGGCTTTGTGGCATCTCCTCTTGCTCTCTGTGGTCCTCCTGCAAACCTGCAATGCACATTAAAGTTCGGTTTTCTTTTTCTTTTTTCTCTTTTTTTTTTTTTTTAAAACAACTAAGGAACCTCAAGGAGGTTTTCACCCTAATTGCCTACCCTGGGTGCCTCCAAGGGAGGTTTTCACCCAGGGATATTATTCTCTTTTTTCCTCTTTTTTTTTTGACATCACTGGGCCGCCTCAGGAGAGGTTTTCAACCCAATGATGGGACTTCAGGCGCCTCATGGAGGTTTTCACTTGAGTCCTTATTTTTTCTTCTTCTTTTTTTTCCTTCAGTGAGTGGGTGAAGTGGAGGCTAAGACATGCTCCACTACCATCACTATCTTATTAAAATCTTCAATGAACTCTCACTTGGAGAGGGGCTTCTTGTAAATTTTTAACCGATGTCCATTGACAAGCATGGGGATGGCTTCATCATCAATGGTTTTGATCAGGACTGAACCATTGCCATTGCATTTTTCCACAGTATAGGGTCCCAGCCATCTTGCCCTTAGATTTCCTTTGAAATATTTATACCTTGAATCATAGAGCAGTGCCCAATCTCCCTCTTGGAATTGCTTCTCCTTGATATTTTTGGCATGCCATATCTTCCTCTGAAGCTGAACTACCTCTGTATGGAGAAGGGCCTGCAATCTTTGTTCATCCAATCCATTGAGCTGGAGTAATCCTTCCTTCTATGCATGGCTTAGGTCTAGGTCTAGCTAAGCTGCCATCCTTAGTGTATTGAATTCAAATTCTATTGACAGTAAATCCTTCTTCCCATAGATCAGTTCATAGGGTGTGAACCCTGTGGTGGTCTTCCATGTTGTGTTGTAGGCCCAGGTGGCCTAAACTAATCTGTCCACCCAATATTTTCTACTGTTGCTCACTACCTTGCTCAGAATTTCTTCCAAAGCTATGTTAGTGACTTCCACGTGCCCATTGGCTTGTGGATGGTAAGCGATGAAAGTCCTGTGCTTGATTTTATGATGTGTGAGCAGGTCTTCAATCAAATTGGAAGTGAATTGACTGCCTTGATCTGTGACCAATTCTCTTGGATACCTGAACTTGTAGAATATGTTTTCTCTCAAAAACTCAGCTACTTTTTCCTCTGTTGCTACTTTGATTGCTTTTGTTTCTACCCACTTTGTCAGGTAATCGATGCACACGATGATGTATTACTTCTGTTTTGAAGGAGGGTTGATAGGACCCACAAATTCCATGCCCCACTTCTCAAATGGCTCAAAGGTCACTTGAGGTTGATGGGCATCTCATCCTTTGGAGTAGGTTTCCTCATCCTTTGACACCGATCACATTGGCTGGTGTATCTCCTCACATCTTGATGAAGAGTGGGCCAATAGTAGCTTGCTTGCCATATTTTGAAGGCAGTTCTCTTTGCTACAAAATTACCTCCACAAGGCCCGTCATGACAGGTCAAGAGAATTTCAAAGACTTTTTCATCCCTGACACATATTCTCAAGATCTTATCTGGGCTAAGTTTGAATAGATTACCCCCAATCTAGGTGAAAGGGGCACTTTTCCTTACTATATTGCTCTTCTCTTTTGAGGACAGGTGTGGTGGAAACTGTGCTAAAACCAAGTAGTTTTCTCTATCAGCAAACCATGGAGACAGTACTCACATAGCAAATAGATGTCCATCTGGCATTTGGTCATCCACAATTCCTTCTTCACCTGCAAGAAAATTTACTCTAGACAAAAAGTCAATGACAACATTTTCTTTACTAGGCTTATCAATAAGGGTCAGATCAAATTGTTGTAATAGAAGAAACCATCTAATAATGTGAGCATTTACATCTGGTTTGTTCATTAAATATCTAATTTCAACATGATCAGTGTGCACGAAGGTTTGATAACCTGTGATATAATTTCTGAATTTGTTTAAAGAATGCACAACAATTAGGAGTTCCTTCTCAGTCACTGTGTAGTTTAACTTTGCCTTTGACAAATTTTTTCTTATAAAGTATATGGAATAAGGTAAATTTTCATCAATTTGTCCTAAGGCTGCTCCTATTGCTTTGTTTGAGGCATCTGTGTGAATGTGAAAGGGTAGGGCCCAATTTGGGCCTCTGAGAATTGGGGCAATTACTAACTTGCTCTTCAAGGTATCTAGGGCTTCTTGATAGTTTTCGGACCATATGAACTCAACATCTTTGCCTAAAAGGCCAAACAAAGGAGAGGCTAGCTTACTAAAATATTTAATGAATATTCAGTAATATCCAGCTAAGCCGAGGAAACTTCTGACATCTCTCACCTTTTGAGGAGGTGGGACCCTTTGGATGATGGAAATCTTGTTGGGGTCCACCTGTAGTCCTTGTTGAGATATTGCATGACCTAACACGGTCCCTTCAGTCATCAAAAATTTGCATTTTTCCGAACTAAGGGATAGGTTCATCTCAATACACTTGTCTAGAACTTTTCTTAGGTTAGATAAAATTTCCCGAAAGTCAGAACCATAAGGAGTAAAATCATCCATATATATTTCCACTGCATCATGAAGCAGTTCAAAAAATATACTCAATACCACTCTCAAAAAGTGGCTGGAGCATTGCACAAACCAAAAGGAAGGACCCGGTATGCAAAGGTACCCCAAGGACAAGTGAAAGTGGTCTTATCTTGGTCTTCCAGGCTGATTTGAATCTGATTGTACCCGCTAAACCCATCTAGGAAGGAGAAAAACTTTTTCCCCGCCAAACCATCTAACACTTGATCTATGAAAGGCAAAGGAAAATGGTCCTTTTTAGTGGCTTTGTTTAATTCCCAATAGTTGACACAGATTTCCCACTTGCCATTTTTCTTTGGCACTAGCACCAAAGGAGAGACCCATTCACTATCAGAGATGGGGTAGATGAATCCTACATCAAGTAATTTTTACAATTCTTCCTTAACAATGTCTTTAAGTGTTGGATTCATCGTCCTTTGAGACTGCTTGACTGGTTTGAAATATTCCTTAATGTACATATGATGAGTACAAACTGAAAGGTGCACTCCCTTCATCTCATTATAACTCAAGGCGAAGGCATCTAAATGCTTTCTCAATAAGCTACACAGCTCCTTCTCCTGGAAGTGGATAGGGATGGATTGATATTCAAGGTTCTTTCTGGGTTGAACTCTATATTCTTAACATGAAGAGAGGTTGGCTCGGCCACACGGAGATTAGTTAAGGGGTTGTTTTGGGTTTATCTCACTATTTCCTCTCATGGTAAGACACTAGGGGGTGGATGTCGAATCAAATTTTCAATCATATCATCCTCATCTTACGGTTTCCCCCCATGGAGGTTTTTAATGCACAAAGTGGTGCAGAATAGAATTCATCCTCATCCTCCTCCTCCAACCAGAGAGGTAGATCATGTTCTAGCAAGGGTTGGGCAAGAGGGTATAGGATTAACTGCTTCGACATATGCTCGTTCTTGATGGTCATGTTCCTAGCTCGACAGCTGAGGTAAGCATTGTCAGTAGCCAACCAGGGTCTTCCCAGGATGAGAGGATACCCAGTGAGCTTTGCCTTCGGCTAGAGAACTAAAAAATCAGCAGGGTACTCCCAATAATCAATGGAGACCATCACATCGTCCACAATCCCTTCAGGGGTCATGGTAGAGCGGTCTTCTAGCTGCAATACTATCGTGGTATTCCTCAAAGAGCCCTGGAGGTTAAGTTTGAGCAATATGTCCTTTGTCATCACATTAATGGCAGTGCCCAAATCAATCAAGGTATGTGGGATCATGGTGCCATTGATGTGGACATCAACTACTGGGCTTCCAGGGTCCAGATATTTCAGACAGATTACCTGCCCCAACATCAGGTCAGATAGTTTTCCTATGACATTGATGATTGGGGCATCTCTCTTGTGCCTTCCTGGATGCCTAAACCACTGCTCTTTAATCAACCTATTGTAGATAGGCACATCTTTTATGGCTTGGAGAAGTGGTATCTTCACACATAACTATTTCAATTCTCCCAGAAGTTCAGTTTCTTCTAGGGTAGGCTATGTTGTCCTGGATAGTCTCTCAGGAAAGGGTGGAATTGCTTTAGGTTCACTTTCCTCTTTATCTTCCTCAACCTCCCTAGGTGGAGGCTGGCTATCTGGGAGAACCTTCCCAGATCATACGTTAATCTCCTGAATATCCACAGCATAAGTTGGGCATGATGGTTCCCCACTATATACTTGCTAAGCCTGTCTATTGTTCGAGTTCAGGTTTGGCTGGGCAGGCATTTAGGGTTGCCTTGGTGGAGCAGGAGGCAATGGTTGTGGTTGAGAAGGTGGTGGAGGTAAAAGAGCAGGAGAAGAATTGTATTGGGGCCTCTACCCCTGATGAGATGCACTCCACTGAGGTTGCCACTGAGCATAGGATTGAAATGAATGAGCGGCTAGTTGGGCATGATATTAAGATGGAAAGGACCAAAGAGGAGGCGTGGACCAAGAAGGATGAGTAGGAGGGCCCCAAGAAGGTATGGAAGTGACTTGGTTAAGATTGTAGTATGCCTGAGATATCCCTTGCATCCCTTGCTATTATGGCCTAGGTCCATGCAGTCTCCTTTGGTTCATGAAATAGAGTGGTTCAGTGGCTCCTTTGGCCCCTTGGTATACAGCTTTAAGTCCAGGCAAGGAAGGGCAGTAATCTGTAGAATGATCTTCTTCACAGACTGAACAAACCTCTATAGAGTTCAATGGACATTCGTTCCTAGGATGCCTCCTGATGCATCTAGGACAAAATATGGCCAAAGCCCTCTCTGCTTCCTCTTATTTTCTTTTGATATGCAAGGTATCCATTTGCATGGCAAGAGTCTGCAGCATCTCACTCTTGAAGTCTTCCAGCATGTTTCTGAGTTCACCTTTGATGGATGAATTGGAAGAGGAGGTATTGGCTATGGGTTTACTCCCCTTACCTTTCTTTCTGGCTCCTCTATAATGGTTTCTAAGAACAATCTTTATGTCCTCATAAGATAGTTGGTAGATGTCTCCCCCGACCAGTAGATGGATGGTGTCTAGAAGGTCGTCCAGAACTCCCCTGAGCAGGAACAACTTCAGAGATTCAAGGTCAAGTGTGCACCTAGCACTTTTGTAACAGAGCTGGAACCTCTCTTCATAATCTTCCAAGGATTCATCACTTCCCATGGTCATTTGAAAGATTTCTTCTTTAGTATCTTTTGACCTACAGTAGTCTCGATATTTTTCATTAAAGGCCTGTTGCATCTGAGCCCAAGTTGAGATGTTATTGCCAGGTAACCCCATGAACTAGCGTAATGTTGCATCCTTGAGAGTAGAAGGAAATATTTTATCTTCTGCATAGTCATAGGTTCGATAGATGACAACAAACTCAAGCAAGAAGGTGTCAAGATCTTCTGTAGTCAAACCATGGAAGTGAGGTAGGGCTAAAGGACTTATATTCTTCATTTTGGGGCCCCCATTGGTCTCTCTAATGGGAGAGGTACCCTCTATTCTCTCTCCATTCCCCCTAGCATTTCTCTTTTCAGCCATTAGCTCAAGAGGGATGTTTTCTTCTTCTTCTTCCCCTATAGGTTATTCAAATATCTCTAGTTGTTCACCTAAAGGTTCTTCTTGATCACTAGCACCAAATAAGAGAGAAGGTTGGCTATGTGAGGTAGTGGGGGTGTTGGGCAAGATTTTTCTGAATTATCCTATTCCTACGAGGCATGAAAGGAAATCTTTTTGGTTGGTTTTTGTTTTTTTCACACTGATTGTACCTGCAAGACTGAAATGGATTGAACAAAACAAATTGCAGCTAACTGAAATGAACTTGCTGAAATGAAATTTGCAGAATTAAAAAAGAAAGCAAGGAAATGCAGAACTTGAAAGAAATGGGTAGCCTACTCTTGTTGAAATGAAATTTGCAGAATTGAAAAGGAAAGCAAGGAAATGCAGAAGCTAAAAGAAATGACTATAATACTTTTGTTGAAATAAACTATTTAGTATAATGTTGCGATAGAAAATAGAAGAAATCAATAATCACAAAATACTCTGCTTCTTCCCCGGCAATAGTGCCAAGAAGTGGTGAGCACCAGTATTGCAGCAATAATGTTGCAACTCCTAGGCTGCCTACTTTACTCTTATCAACCCGATAGTTCGTAACAAACTTGGAAGCGATGGTGTTGTATGCACAAGCACTAGTTCCTACTACAGGTTGTCACTTGGTTAGCTGGCACAAGATCACTAGGAGCACAAGCCAACTTCTATGGATTCCAGAAGAAGCTCTATATGTGATGAAAGAAAGGAAAGCTTACTCTACAAAGGCTACTCTAATTGCAGAAAAGAAAAAGACTGAAATGTAAAGTAAACCTAGCAAACCCTACTTAATCAACTAATCCTACTTTTGCATAATGCACTATGAAAACCGTGAAATGAATTCCATTACCTACTAAAGGAAGTAAACAACATCTACTCAAGCTATTTCTAGAAGTAAATGAGAAAAAAACATCTTTTTGGATTTTTATGTATTTTTATGTGAAATTGACATGCATGTATTTTATTATGTGTGAAGGTGGAAGCGAATAGGTGGTTTTGAAGGGTGAATTTGGGGTTTGAGGAGATGTAGGATGGTGTAGATGGGTCCTAGGAGGTCTCGGGTGGCCTTCTGGAGGCTTTTCCCATACTCAACCTTCAAAAGAAAGCCTACAGAAAAATCTACAGGAGGACACAAGGGATCTACAGGAGGTCTACAGGAGGATGTCAAGAGAAGTTTTGAAGATTTTGAAAGTGTGAGAGTGGGTGGAAAAGATAGGTGAAGGTTGGGATGATGTGTTAGGGCACCTAAGGTCCACTAAGAATCACTAGGAGAGGGAAAGATGATTGGGAGAGAGGAAGAAGTCCTATGGAAAAATGCAGAAAACTAAGGCAGATTTGAGGTCAACTTTGGGCGACCTGTAGGGAATGGATCAAAGAGAGAATGTGATGGCTGATAAGCTAACCTACTATGAGGAGAGATCTGCTGCAAAAGAACTATCAGTCAACCAATAAGATCAAGCAAGCAAGGAAATGAGTACATATAAAAAACAGAATTTTGCATCAAGCTAGTCTAAACTATGATCCATGGAAGTGAATGTTGAGAAATGCTACAAGAAAAGAAAGCATGGAAGAAGACTTATTGCAAATACAAAAATGAGCATAGTGAAAGAGATCTAAAGCAAAGCGTTAACCTTCTAACAAACTGCAAACACTAGAAATCCTATGGAGAAGGAAAATCTGTGTTTTTGGGGCAGCAAGAGGGTCTTGCCTCAGTTCATGGTCCCAAAGGGAGGAAAAGAGGCCAAGGCACTATTGCTAGCCTTTTGAATCTTCTTTCTATCATTGCTTAACCTGCTGTGGAAAACACAAATGAAAGAAAACTACTAAACCATCAAAAACAACCTATTCTTATCCAAGAAAGAAATTCATCTAACAACAACTAATCCATAAACTGAAACAAAGCATATAAATACAAACAAGAGGAGCTTGGCTGCTTGGATTGGGCCCTAACCCAAGAGCTTCAGCCCTCTAAGGTAACTCAGTGCTAGTGCAAAAAGGATCTCATCTTTATTATCAAAATAGTAATAGGATTACATGAAATTGTCCACAAAAGTAAGCTCAAAGTTGAGCAGAGTTTTACAATAGCAAAAGTGCGACAAAATTCCGACAAAAATTTGACCCTAGTGAAGCCCTAGACCTCTCTACTTATACAACTGAAGCTCCCAACAATTTCCTTAAAATCAGGGAGGCTTGGCTCCCAAAACTCGAGATAAACATAAGTTATCCTCCACTTGCTCAGTTGCCTCCTACTGCGTTGATTTGGTTGTTTGTACTTTGAGCTGCATGAAGGGGAATTTGAAGTGGGGAGTAATAAATGAGGGGGATTCCCTCCTATAAATCCTCTCCTTTGTCCACTTCGAATTATTGCTGCCAATTGTCGATTGAATCTTTGACTTTGTCTTCAAAATTCAACAAAAAATTGCATTAAACACATATTAGACCTCATGGAATCATAACTAACTCAACTCACTCCATAAGCATAAATATAATAAAAAAACATGCAATAAGCTAAGAGAATGGTTGATTTAACTATGTTAGGACGCAAAATGAGCCCATATAATTACCCATTTATGGGCCTCATCACCAATTCCCAAAAGTTTTATCTCCGAAAAAGAAACTATATGGGTGTTTTGATCTTTCCTTAGAAGGCTTTGCTCAATCTTGGTTCAAAAATTTCCTGGAACAGACATCAAAGCCAAGGATGAATTCCATGAGGCTTTCACTAAAATGTTGGTAACAACAAAAGATGGGGGTTATTGATTTCCCAACTTCACGAGGTAAAGAACAATGTTACCAACTTAATGAGAACTTTAACCTCAAAATGAAAACTCTAGCCCAAGAAAACCCTATTTTGTGTTAAAAAAAAACAAGAAAAAACACCCTCAAACTGAAAAGAAGTGATGTTGCATCACCCTTTTTTAGGTTTAAAATTCCAACTTTTTTCAACCATGGTATTAAAAACAAAAATCGTGATCATGGGAAACCTTAAAACGCCAACAATTTTCAACCATGATGTTAAAGATAAAATAGCATGGCTCTGAAAAGCCTTAAATTTTTTACAATTTTCGACGATGGAATTAAAACCAAATATCACAAGTACAAAATGCTTTAAAGTTTCAAAAATTTTCAACCATGGCATTATAAAATAAATATTATGACTAAAAAAAAATTAAAATCGACACTTCAATCAAAGAGTAATTATATCAAGAATAGGTTTTTTAAGACTAAAAGTATAGCTATTTTGAGATCTTAGCCAAGACAACTTGACCCATTTTCAATAAGGTACTATTATTGCAATATTTTTTAACTATGGGTTGTAAAATCATCATTAGTGTACACAAAATCATGAAAAACACCCTTTAAAAAAAAATGATGTAATGCAAAAAAAACATTAAAAAATCTTTAATTAGAAATATGAAAACAAAAAACAAATTAAATAATTTTAAAAAATGTATTTTCCAAACGAAAAATTAATAAAAAAATCAATAAAAAATTACTAAAACCAAAAAGTTAAGATAGCTTTAAAAACAAATTTCAACAAAATTTTAAAATAAAATTAAATTAAAATGAATGAATGAATTTTAACCCTAAATGAAAGGGGTCATTGACACTTGTGCATTTCAACATGTTTTTTCGTGTCTTTCATGGTCAAGATATTTGTTCTTTAATTCCATGACTAAAAAATGTTTGATTTTAACCTTGAAAAAAAAGCATCACCTCTTTGCATTTCAGCGTGGTTTTCCATATCTTTTGTAATCATGATATTTGGTTTTTAATGTCATTGTAAAAAAATGTTGGAATTTTAACCCTGAAATGTTGAGAGAGTGATGTTGCATCACAACTTTTCAAAATCAGAATAAGAATCATGATTTGATGTAATCTCCAAAAAAGCGAGGACTCGATAAAGTTCTTGTTAAGTTGATAACATTGCTAAAGAAGAAAGAGGTTGAAAATGTTCAAAAGTTTAACCAAAGATTTGACAATTTGGTCAAGATGATTCTTAATAACCTTAAGCCTTCACAAGATGCTATCTTATTGAAATATATGAGTTCTTTTGATGTACATCTTCTTGCAATATACTAGTGTTTCTTATGGACAATTTGGCTTCATTGAAGGGACAAAGGTCCTATAACCCTTGAGCAAGCTAGAGATTACATTATCTACATTGAAGAGAAACTTCTAGCTTCAAAGGTTATAATTTTCTTGGACCCTAATCAAAAGCTAAGACCAAGTCTAGATCCATGAATCATGTTGACCCGACCCAAAGCGAGTTGATATATTTTGCTCAAAATTTTGATAAAGTGACCAACAAAATTTTTCAAGGGAAACTTGATATGATGAATAGATTGATCATTGTAGAAAAGTATAAAGGGCCATGTTCTAGTTATCCTCCTAGATGGCATTCAACAACAATAGGCCACCAAGAAGGAAATAAGACCAAAACAATAGACATGTTCCTAAGCTAATTGTTCCTAACACTTTAGCTCCTTCAGACATGGTTAACCAAGAAGATGATGGGTAGTATTTTTACTATGAACAACCTCATAGGGTTGATGATTTCCCTTATAATAAAGAAAATGGTGGAGAAAATCCTAAGCATTTAAACTTAATCAATGATTCATATCACCTTAAAATGTTGCATGAAAAAAGAGTATCGTCTTACAAAACAACAACATGAGGAATTTTTCAAAGGTTGTCTCAAAACTTGTGAATGTGATTTCCATCAAAACAAGGGATAAGTTTAGTAAAGAGTTGTACTATGAAAGAAGAAACAAGAAAAACACTAACCCTCCAACTAATAGTGATGATGTCACTTCTAGTGGAGGGGCTAGTACTCCATTGCCTCAGAATACTAACCCTAGTCCTCCCTCAACCCAAAAGAATGATGAGGTTGATTTAAATTTTGATTTGGGTAATGTACTTGGTAAAGTAAATATATTTGTGCTTATCCTTGAGTTAATTAAACCCACTAAAGGCCCACCTATTATATCATACAACATGCATTATGAATGAAGGAATGGAGGGAATCTACTCTTCTTCCTCACACTAGTAGTTAACAATTTATTACTTCATAATTGGATGTTTTATTTTAATGCCTCTACTAGTGTGAGGTCATTAAAAGTCATGAATCAACTTGAATTGTAAATTACTGGGCCATATAGGAATGTTTGTGGTTTCATTCTCAATCTATCAAAGTCTATGGCCTTATTAAGGATTTAATCCTAACATATTTATGCTTATGGATATCCCTAATGCATAGGGAATGCTCCTTTGTCAAAAGTGGTATGCTATCTTGGGGGAAACCTACAAATGGACCTGTCATCTCCCATTATCCCTACCCTTGATGGTAAACCATTTATATATATATACAGAGAATCCACTACAAGGTATCATGTAGAGGACCTCAATGATACTATCTATCAAGTATCCCTTTCTAATAGAGTTATATAGCCATCACGACTTTGTCAACTCAATGATGCCATCAAAAGGCCATCCTTAGGATTTCTCAATATTCCCTTTTCTTTAGAAGCGAATATTAATGAAGTATTTGAGGAAAGCATGGCTAAAGAAAGTGAACATATGCAACCTTAATCCTTGACATTGTAAAAACCTCGATTTAAAATATACAAATAATTACACCAATTTATGTAATTAATACTCAACCCGTTCAACTATTTAACATAGAATTTTCGAAAAACACAAGTAGAGACAACTTACCTGTATTGACGATATTCCTTACTTGTGCTCTTGGAGTTGAATGTTCTTTGAATTCTGCTAACCGCAAAAAAAAAAAAAAATTGGGGACAACTCTCCACCCAACCGTAGACTCAGCTGCACATATTCTTTCTACATTTGGCCACCCCCGAGCCCTCAATCAATTTACTACTGTCACGGAATCTTTTGTCTAATAACACTTTTCTCCCAAGAGAATGGATGAATCACATCTTCCTCATCGTCCATTAAATAGACCAAAAAATAGAAAGGGATCTGCATGCACATATTCCATATGTCAACATGCAACTTTTATTTCTTTATTTTATTTACTTAATTTAATATTTCTCTTAATTTAAATCTTTCTTATTTTATCTTTTTTTACTTTTTGTTAACTTTAACTTATTCTTACTATTTTTATAGTTTAATTTTATATATATTTATTTAGAACACCAGTTTAATTATTTACTATTTATTTATTTATTATTAATTATATTTTTTCATTATTATTATTTAATTTACGATTATTTATCTTTTCTTTATTATTTAATATATTTATTTACTATTATTATCTTTTCTTTATTGTTTATTATTTATTTACTTATATTTTAATATTATTTATTTATTTATTATTATTATTATTATTAGGGGTATTACATACTTCCCCGCTTTAAGGAACTTCATCTTGAATTTAAGTTAAATCATTTAACATTTTATTTTATTTGGTTATTTATTACTTCACATTTGCCCCACACCCTTTAATGAACTAGTGTAACCAACAGACATAGAAATTTTCCACAACACCTAGGAAATCTCGATGAATCTATGCCCTTTTTACCACTTTCGGAACCAGGCATAGGCCTCATCGGTCTATACCATAGCCTATGGTTGGCCCCAAGGCTCGCGCCAAGGCTTAAACCTCATCTACCTTAAGGCAGGCATCCGGTCCCAATACTCAATGGCTCTGAGCATCTCACAAGGTTGCCACACTCCCTCCACACTCACTAAGGTGCACAGCCCCAAGCATCAATTTCCTTACACCCCCACTAGACTTCGGCATCCCAATCCAATATCACGCACTTGGCCTCCTCAAGATGGTCCCATAGCCCCTCAAAATCTATCTATCAAGAGATATACAAGACAAATGAACAACTGACATATGTAGTGTTGATTGAGTTTGTCCCCAACCCATATGGTGTTACATATTCTCCCTCGCAGGTATGGACTCCCATGATATCATCAAATAAACCAACCCTGTCAACCCATTTGTGGATTTCCTGTCAATCACCACATCTCAACATACATCTAATGTATTAGCTATAACATCACAGTATCATAGAAAATAATCCACATGCCAAGTCTTACATGTCATCATGAGAACATAATATCATTGTTGTCACAAAAATTTGCATGTTATAAATCTACATACAATTACTACATGCTTCACATCATAATATCCTCCTAAGTTATAACATCAATATTCAACATCAAAGACATATCATCACATAATAAATGAACCACATGTCAATATACATCATATCATAACATCATAATTCCTATGCATATCATATTCATCATAAGCATACAACAACATTATTGTAACAATTATATAAATAGGAACCACATGTGCATCACTATCCTCATATCATCATATCATGAAACCTAATCCCAACAGTGTACTCAACAACCATTTCATTTTAGAATGTGTGGCCTTCAAAGACAAGAGGGAAAGTTATGCAGATATGTTGGTAGCTAACTCATGGGATAATCTATTTAGCGAGGGGTTTGTCTAGAAGTTGGGAGCATTTATTTTGATGCTTCACAGAAAAAGGTTGAATACATCAAGCAGATGAAGAAGCAATCTATCCCATAGGCTATCTTTAGCCTCATGGACGTTAAAATGATTTCTTTCTTTATTTCTAACAGTTAACTAAAACCATAACTAAAATCATAGTGTATGATTTAAATGTATCAATAAAATTTAAGCAATAAGACATGATTAAGAGGTTTCATAATTTTATTTTATTTTTTATAAGATTTACATGTGTTCGCTTACCATATTCCTTCTCCTTTATTGTAAATCACCGTTGATGATCAAAAAGATATTCATAAGAAAAATCATTTAGCAAAGACTACAAACAATATTCTAACCAGATAAATTACTATCCCCATAAAATTATTTTTGTTTATATAAACCATCTTTACACTATATTTACTATTTATCCAAAAAAAATGTTTACTATTTAATTTCACCATAACTAAACCTTACAAATAACCATTTTTTCAAACTAAACAATTATACATATTATTGCACATACTCATATAAAAAATAAAATTCCTTATTCTCTATCATAACTTTAAATTAATTCCTATAAATTATTATATTTTTTTAACTTAACCACTAAATATATCAAAATATTAATTATAACCATAATACAATTTTAAATATTTTATATATTAATATATAAATATTATATTTACTATTAATACAAATCTTATTATTAAATGTGCATACTACAATTTTATACTTTAAATTACATTTTCTATATTCAACACGTCTATAAAATCACCCTTTCGTACCCTCACGCTCTAATTTCTCAACATGAGCTATGAGACTTAAGGTTAGCCAAAGAGAAGAACAAAAGAATAATTTATTTTCATAATTTTCTCTTTTCTAATTTGATAACGAACTAAGATATCCCAGAGTTAAGTTATAGTTTATTTATTTATAATTTTCCGGAAAACAAATTAATTACATTATCAGCATTGACCAATGCAATTGTAGCTTGATAAATATTTTTAATATATAATTGCATAATCTTATAACATAATTAAAAAAATATCATTTTTATTACACAAAATCTCATTCTCATTGTAAGAAATGGTTTATAATAACAATCAAATAACTTTTGACTTAAAATAATCTTTAATTAAAAAGGATTCCACATAAATTAGTATTTTATTTTATTTTATTCATTGGAAAATTATTTTATTTCTGTGGATGAAATATTTAGTTCTCATTCGATCTTTATTTTTGTTATGGGTCTAGTAAGACCAATGTTGAATCTCATTGTCAAACTCTTTAGAAGAAAGAAAAAAATATAGTTTCTTTTGAGTTATGGCATGAGCATATCATATTGTGATTTTCTCTCAACCACATATACAATGAAAGAGATCTGTGATTTTCTCTCAACCACATATACAATGAAAGAGATCTATCCCATATACACGACAAAAGAAATCACAAAAGGAGTCATTGGATTCTTCTCTTCTCATCACAAGTTTAGACAAGTAGGTCTCAAAATATATTCTTAAACATATGTTTGACGAACTATACTCCATTCTCCTACAAAACAATTTTCTTTCCATTATTCCAATTTCTATAAATTGATTCCAATTTCTATAAATTCAGTTGTTTTTTAAATAAAAGAATGTTGTTTTTAATATTATAGATCAAGTCCATTATATATTTTTTTGGAAAGAAACATTTAAGCATGAAACAATTACGTGTTTTTGTCAAGCAAAACTCTATTAACCATGATAGTTTAATTTTAGACATAATTCAGCGTTCAACTATACAAATGTTTAATTTTCAAAATACATATAAAAAAATAGAGCTAAATAAATCTGTATAATCATTTATTAGTTCATCGATTTTTAAGAAAACAAAGAGACGAGAAACAGGGTCTTATTCTGTTACAATAAGTGGATCACTCCTTCCTCATATAAATTGAGTTGCTACTTACATCAAATTACATGAATAATAATAATAATAATTTAATAACTAAATAATATATTTTTTAAATTATACATAAAATATTTATATATAAATTTCTTTGTTATAGATATGTCTTAAATTATTTTATTTTTTTTTAATTAAATATATTCAAGTAATTTTTATTTTTATTTTTGCATATATATTACTTTTTCCTCTCTTCAATAAAGCTAATTAATTATGAAGAGATGAATTTCTATTTGGTGGGATTTTTAATGTTTTTATTTAATTAAATTCAAAAATTCATAATACTATATAGAGTATGATAAGGGTTTATAGGCCTCATGAGTTGTAACTTTGCTCTAATACCATATGTTACAACCTCAATTTAAAATATACAAATAATTACATCAATTTATGTGATTAATACTCAGCACAACTATTCAACTATTTAACATAGAATTTTCGGAAAACACGAGTAGAAATGACTTACCTGTATCAACAATATTCCTTACTTTTGCTTTTGGAGTTGAATGCTCTTTGAGTTCCGCTAACCACAACAAAGTTTTTGGGGACGAATCTCCACCCAACCATAGGCTCAGCTGCACATAATCTTTTTACACCTAACCACCCCCGAGTCTTTAATCAACGTACTACAGTAAGGGGATCCTTTGTCTCAAAACACTTTTCTCCCAAGAGAATGGATGAAAGAATTGATGTATTTCATCCTCCTAATCTTCCATTAAATAGACCAAAAAATGAAAAGGGATTCGCATGCACACATTCCACGTGTCAACATGCAACTTTTATTTCTTTATTTTAAGTTTTACTTAATTTAATATTTCTCTTAATTTAACTCTTTCTTATTTTATTCCTTTTTATTTTTTGTTGACTTTTACTTATTCTTATTGTTTTATAGTTTACTTTATATACATTTATTAAAATTCAGTTTATTATTTACTATTTTATTTATTTTATATATTATTATATTTCTCTTCATTATTTATTATTATTATTTATTATTGTCTTTTCTTTATTATTTACTTTATTATTCTCTTTATTGACTACTATTTATTATTATTATCATTTTTATAATTGTTTATTATTGTTACCTATATTTTATTATATTATTTCATTATATTATTATTATTATCTTTATTATTATTATGGGTGTATTACAAACATGGTTTAGCAAACACTTTGGCACTCAAATACTTCAAGGAATAATAATTTGGATGAAAATGTAGTTTATGAGAGATTCTTTAGCGTAAATCACATAAAATTTTCATTTGTCAACGCGTTTCGAACCAACTAGTGTGGTTCATCGTCAGGACAAGTTGAAGAAACAGATCCAGTTTGGCATGTTAAATAGACTGAGAAGAGACTCCAACGGCTAAAACTGATTAACAGCTAATTTTTGACTTTGGGACCAAGGTCAAAATTTTATTTATTAATATAATATTATTTTTATTTATTTATTATTTTAAAATGGAAATTAGTTGAACTAAGTAAAAAATATATAAATAAGTAAAATAATTTTAGTGGTTAGTTTAAAAAGGTAAATAAATTCAAATTACATATGCCACTTGAATGATGATCTTAACCTTGAAGAGTTGTCTTCCCCTATTATTCAAGCATCTCTAGTATATTCTTCTGATCAAAATGTAAAAAATAAAAGGAGGCATAGAGCCAAGAAGAACCCTAATCACAATGCGAAGGAGAAAGATTAGAAAAGGGAGATCTAGTGATAATACATAATGGTCCCTCCCTATACAAGGTTCATCAAAACGTTGAAGCTTATTATTTTTACTTTAATAATCTTGATGGGTTGAAGTTGCCATTACCGATTAGTGATCAACTTCTTAAACCTTATACTACCACTTGTTTGATTGTGATATATTATAGTAGATTAGAGTAGATTGTATGCCATACATATTTATTTCACATCCTTCCTTATTTTTAACATGTTGGTTTCATTAGGTATCTATTTATTTGTTTGTTCTTTAAAACAAACAAAGAAATAGTGGTTTAGTTATATTTTTATATATAGTAATTATAATCTTTCCTATTCTAGGATGGCAGTATCACCCTGCTACTATGTTACTAATAGTTTCATTTGAAGAATCTAGCTAATGTTAGGGTGATGCAAATTATATGTCTGTGAGTACCAAGGATTGCTTGGATTCTCATATACGCTTCATGCGAGCACATGAATCATGTCCTTTAGGGTGAGCACATGTCCGTGAGTTGGAGCAAGATGTTACCTATCCACATACATAATCCTAAGAGAAAATGTTTCTCTTACTATGTAGTTTGTCAGCTAGCAACCCCTACTATGACCCATAAGTATCTAGCTTGAAATGCCTCTTGCCCATTCTCCAATTCGTACATTCATTTATTAGAGGAAATTTGATTTTAAAAAGTTAAAATTGAATTTCCACATCATAATGTGTAAGCCAATCAAAATCCCTTAAAATTTAAAAGGAATAAAGTGTGTCTAGGCACCTAATATGACTTGCCAAATTTTAATTATTAATTTTGGATATAGGTGAATTTTTTATTAATATGACTTACCTACCTTAAGCATGAATGGTGCCCAAGTGACATAAAACTATATTAAATATTAAAAATAAAAATAATATCTTAATCTATATAAATTAGAAAATCAAGATTATTTTTAATGAAGTGTAAATCCTAGGTTGAGTGTGTTTTTAATCAAGCGTAAATCATGGTTTGAGCATTAATTAGACAAGAAAGTTAGAAATAAATAAATAAAAAATCAACCCATATAATATGAATAACATTATTTTTATGCACAAATATTTAGAAATGAATACAAAAATTAGTAATATTTTTAAATTTTTAAATATTACCTTTTATCACATTTTTTTCCGAAGAAAAAAAAACATGTAATTTTCATTAATGATAAAAAAAAATTACATTTTTCAAACACACAAAGTGTGTATGCATATAGAGACAAAAATAGTACAAGTCTAAGCAAAAAAGACAAGGAAGTAGCAAAAGAAGGTTCACAAAAAATGCTATAAACCCCATAGCATAATCCATGAAATAACAACAAAAAAGGTAAGAAAGCTATGACTAAAAACTGCATTTGTCTTTTCTTCTTTTCCTCAAAAGGATGATGTTCTGGGAACTATCATCCTTTTGGACTAGTAGTCTACCTCTTCTTCTTCTTTGGATTCTTCTTTGCTTGGACATGAATTCTATAAGTCCAGTTTGAAAACATACACAACATCGAAATTCTTGTTCTTATAATATAAGACTTGAGACCAGTGGAAGTTGTGGTTTTCCAAATTTATATGATCTGTGAGCCCTTTTTTAAGATCAATCTCCAAATATATCCTAGAAAATGCAGAGTCCATTATTTTTTCTTCTTGGGTCTATTTTCTGAATTTGCCTAGAGTGTTTCCTATTTCTTCAAGGAATTTATGATGCCAAAAAGGGAGGGGAATGTTTAGGAGCCTCATCCAAATCCGCATAGTTGAGACCACCATGGTGGTCGCATCAAACTAAGAGAACCTTGGACTAATGAAAATCTCGGCTTTACCCCAGAACCAAGGACCTTATTTACAACAAAATCCAAATCCTTCTGTGTTTCAAATTCAACTGTAAAAAATCCCTTTGAGAAAAGGTATATGTCAAAATTTAGAGTCCACATGGAGAAGATCCATTGAAATAAAAGCTTCTTTTTCCGTAGAAAGAAAATTCATAATTTTTAATATGAGAAATTACATGTTGTTGATGCCCGAAAGCATATGCAGAACTGTGGCACACATCCACTGTCAAGTCTAGTTGTAGAAGTTATACCCCGTAGGGTGTACAAAAATAGGTGCTGAGACCTTCATGAAAAATATAGAAGTAGGACGGTTGTACAATAAGTATCTATCAATCATATACTGAAATATATACAATGCATAATCAAAAAGTTATTCATCCAAAAATAACTGATAAAAGAGGCCACTGCCTCAGAATAAAAGCTTCATGTATAGGCCAAAATACATTAAATATGCAAATGTACTTTGGATTGTAGAACAAAAAAAAGAGAAGATACCCCAAGGAGATTTACTTACATGGAAGGATCTTTCTTCATTTGTTCGGCAACGTAGGGGCCTAGAATGCTCTATTTATGATCTACAGGGGAAACGATATTCCCTTGTACTGCTTCTTTGAAGGAGACAGAGAGTCCATTTGAAGCCCAAGCTCCATTAACACCCCCTCTCAGCCTTATGTTCAAAATAATAGTTGAGTTTCTGATAATAAAATATTATTTTAGTTGTGTAGTGTCATGTAGAACCTTGCCTTCGTATTGTAGAAATTGAAAGTGTGAGGGTATTCCATCTTTGCCATGAATAATTCATTTGAGGGAAGAGACAAAAAATGTTTCTATTACCCAAACCTCTCTAGACATCCCACTAGGGATTTTAATAAAAATATGGAACATTGCCTTCATATTATTCTTTGCCTGAAAAAATGGGGTCGTGAACTGTGGTTGAAAAGAGGGCCCTATGATTGCATACCATCAAGGAGTTTCCAAAAGGCAACGTGTCCCAGTTGCAACGATGTTGAAGTTAGAAGGAAGAAGTAGAAAGAAAAATTAGGGAACAGGGGCTAGAAGGAGGCCCACTGTTAAGAACACCCAAAACTTTGAACATGATTGCATTGCATTTATATTGAAAGAGGAGGATATAGACACTACAAATGAAAAGATGGTTTCAGATACCAACGCATGTAGTCGATACCAATATTTAGTCCTCCAACTAACACCCTCAATGTTCTATCGAACAACATAGTTTGTGAATGAAAACCCCTCTCTAATTAGCAACGCTTAAACAAGCGAGTATTTAGGCTCTGAGAGTCTTGAATCCTTTCACCACGCAACGGAAATAACACTTGGATTGATTCAAAGACCTGAAACTTGTCAGCGATGGAAGGAAATCCAAAAACCTATAAAACCCTAGTCATCATGTCTCCAAAGAGATAAATCACCCTTTATCACATTTAAGAAAACTTCCATTTTAAATTTGAAACATTTTACATTTTATTTTGATATTCTTTCTTTTTATGTTTTAGAAATTTATACTTTTTTAAATATTTCTCTTTTTTTTTTTTTTTAAGTGAATAATCCCTCTTTTCATTTTAAGAAAATGAATAAATATCATATATATCTTTCAAACTCTTTATTCCCCTTTTTATCACCATTTGAGTGCTACACAATAATTGAGTAGGAAGTAGGTTGAAAATTGCAAGTCAAGAAGGAAGTGAGCTGAAAATTGCAAGTCAAGCAGGAAGTGAGCTAGAAATTGTAGGTCATGCTAATTGCTTCAAAGTTCTGCAAGGATGTTGGATGTATTCAGAAAGGTTTTCCTATGTCTTCAAACCTGCGCTATGATTTTTATGTCGATTTCTAGGCCCTTTCATATATTTGTTCGTCTCTTTTCATATCTAGATAGGTGACCTGAGTTAACCCTGCTTCAACGTTGACATGCTTTGGATCATGTCTGAGTACCTTTGCTTCATGTAAATTTGTTATATTTAACTGAAATCCTAAAGATAATCGACACCGTAAGATATAAGTTTTGTCACTGCCATATATTGGAGAGAGGGTGTTTTTTGCTTGAGGATTGGTTGACTATTCATGGCTTCATGGATTCAATTTTTGACTAGACCAATGAAATTTTTAGTCTAACCTAGAATTTATCAACTATTTTGGGGGTTTGGAAAAACAATTATGCTTCTATGAGATGGAGGGTCAAAAATATGAGGAATGGACAATGTTTTATAATCAAATATTGCCCACAAAATGTGAAACAGGGGATTCATAAACTTGAAAAATGAGTAGTTTTACAGTGAAATATTGTCCATGAAAATTGCCCATAAAAAAATTGGAGATCAAGGATTCAAAAAACATGAGGAGAAATAAATTTAGTGTAGGGGATTTAGAAAAAAGGGAAAAAAATAATAATTAATTAATGAAAAATTATTTTCAAATTTCGTCCACGAAAATTGCCAACAAAAAAATTGGACAATAAGGGTTTAAAAAAATGTGAGAAGTAAGCAATTTTTAACAAAAAATATTGCCCATTCAAATATTTGGAAAAATGTGTTTGACAGTGTTAACTTTTGCGCATATTCATTTTCATATTAAAAAAAAATGTTGCTAAAACAATGTTATTAATTTTAGTCATTTTTTATTAATGGCTAATTTCATTCCTTAAGTTAGGGTATTTATTTGATAGATTGTCCCTTATATTTAAGAATTTATATAATAAATTTGAAACAATATATTAAATTTTGGATTAAATTTGCTTACTAAATCTTGTGTTTATATATATAGGGTTATTTTGATAAAATTGACATTTTTTTGGAAAATTTTGGTAAAAGTAAAATAATAAAAATGATATATTAGAATTTCTCTACATAACATTATTTTATTAATTTCTTTTTTTTTCTTATGTAGTCATTTATTTGGTCTGATGAAGGTGGGTCATTTATTGTGAGGTACATTAATCATTTTTGCATTCAAATACTTTTTTTTAATGTTTAAGGAATTATAGAATGGATCAGGAGTTGACCACTTTTGGTTGTGTACTTGTTCCCTTATTTCACCTAGTGGTTATCATTTGCCCTTAGTCTAGTGTGGACTTCCTTAAGGTATTTCTTTCACTACCTAGGAGAGAAACAAATATGAGGCTTTGATGATGGTAATGTTCCATGTTATCCATACTTAACACTTGTGATTGTTCCCCATATTTTGTCCTACCATATTTTTATTAGTTATTATCAATATTTTGTACTAGTTTCATGTATACCTCATTCCATGGGAACAAGGAGTTGGAAATACTTAATGTTGATGTAGCTATAAGAAAAGAAAAAAACATAAGTTAAATGTTAAAATGTAAAAGAATGGTAATGTATGTATAGCAATCAAAATCCAATTATAGCTTGAGATCTACCCCCTCTTATATAGCCACTCATCCTCGAGAGTATCCATGCATACCATGCTTATCAAAGTAAATTAAACTCTCAAAGAACATACCAACCTCGTTGAAGCAATAAATCGCCCATCATTAAAGGGATAGTATATCATCATTATTACATGATAAATAAATCAAGCTCTTTAAACAAGCCATATCAAATGAAGAAAATGGAAAAAAAGGGAGATTGGAAAAATAAAGAGGAGGGGAGGTAACTCAAGTAGTTAAGCTCTCCCTCTATAAAGGCACTCATGGACAATAGTGTTACATAACCTATTATAAGCTTATGACCCTTTTATGAAGTAAACCTCAAACCCTAACACATATCACTTGCACCTATCATTTGAAAGGGTTGGCCTAAAAACTATTCATCCCTTTAGGGTCGAAGTAGCTAATAGGATCATTTGATAACCCTTTTGTACCTAAGTTTGATAAGATGCATAAATCATACACTAGCAAGGCATTTGAAGTTGGTGATTGCATGAAGTACTTTGATGATTTTGACATTGAATATGGCTCACCTTCATGCTCTTATGGTTCTTGTACCTGTGATGTTTGTCTCACTTAATTCCTTGAGTATGTGTTAGATGGTTCTTCTTAATGCAGCTAAGATCCCTTAAGGGATGATATGATGCTTCTTTAGCTCTTCGAATATTACATATACCCACTTTGATGGTGACATCGAACACTTTTACAAAGGACATTTATCACCTTAAGATAAGCGTTGACCTCAAGTTTGGCTTGTCATAGTTGATGAGACCCTCCCTCAACCTTAGGACTTTGGATGTTGGTGATCTAAGCTCTGGCATTGCTTAGATATCAGGTGCACCTAGGAGGTGACAAGATTCCCCCAAGCTAGGATTTTACCTTCTTAGTGGATGTTTCTCCTCTTCTAACGATGTTTATCATGATTGATGATGATGACGGCACGCAACCCCTTTAAAGGGGATTGTATGCCTTCTACCATAGTGTTGCCATGCCCTAGTATGATGACATCAACCTTATGATGTATCTAATGATGACATGGGATTTCTAGAGGAGGATGTTGGGCTTGAGAGAGTTTTCCTTCATGATGAGCCATCATTTTGATGATGAAACATGACTTTTTGGATAATTCAAACCCTTCGCATCATCCCTTGAACCTTTTCATGGAGAGACATGCCTTTTTGGAGATTATATCACCCTTGGAGGGTTTACTACTCACACCTCCGGGCTAATTAAGGTTTACTTTTAACTTATTACATTATGTTGGTTATGTTTGTGGGTTGGCTTAATGACTTATCCACCTTGTATCATGGATAACTAATTTTTAGGGGATCTTAGTGCAAATTAGAGCTAAATCAACTTAGTTGCCCTGATATATATGGGGACGTCGATTTGTCTCTTTCTTCATTGTCATACTTGGAACATGACTTCTATTGATTAGTGATTCTTTTCTCGTGTGTTGTGGAGTCCTAGTTGAGTGAATTTTTTGGGTGGATTTGTGATATGATGGGGTCTCTTTTCATGGATGTTACATGGTGAAGTAAGTTAGTTTATTTCATTTATCTTGGTATTAAGTTATGTAGGGTTAATGTTATTTTTCTAAGTTGGTTTATTTTGTATTTCCTTTGTTGTCGCTTATTGAGATAAACCTTTCCTCCAAGTATTTGAGAAATAGATATAGGTTTTTCCTTCCCTTAATCATCTAGAAAATGTAGAACCTAAATTTCAAAACATAGGGTAAGTTTGATTATTTTCCCTTGTTTTCATAGATTTTGTATCATCCCAAGGAAACCGTATAATTATTTGTATCCTAGAATCGATGTGCCCTAGATTGAGAAAGCACTTGTTCATCTCTCTTGTGGCATTATTTTCAAATATAAAAGTCAATTTTATTTCTAATTCATGGTATTTTAGGGTTAAATCACAAAAAAAATAAATAAATAAATAAAAAATCATAGTTTCAACATTTAATGACTTGTTCATGTATGCCCTAGGGTTAGACATTGTGTAAAAGTGTTCTGGAGAAGCAAAATTGAAGTTTTTAATGCAACTTTTTAACCATTTTCAAGGATTTATGTCAATGTTTTATTTATTTTTTTGAGCCGTATTAACCTTCCAAATTTATTGCAACTTTTCCCTTAGTTTACTCTCTAATTTAGCCTACATTTCTCATAGTTTATTCACTATTTTCACAGCTAAATTTGTTGTTGTCATAATTTATTGTTTTGCAATAATTTCTTAATTTAAAACCCTATTTTATAGCATCATTTAATATTTTATTCGATTTTGGCATGTTTGAGAAGCATATTTGGCACTCTTTAGGATAATAATAGCCTTTTGATTGACCCATATCTCACTTGAACCAAAATTTGGAATTTATTCCTTCATCCACCTCAAACCCTAATTTTCCATGCCCTTATATGATGGATCTATGTTGTAGGATCCTTAGGGGGGACTTAGCTTAATATCCTTGGGTTACTTGATCCCTAAGCCCTACCAGGGAAGCCTCCCTTATGTTGTATTATGTCATTCACTAAAGAAATGGAAGTAGTGATTGAAATGGCAATGGTGACACTCTCATGTGTTACACATTGTCTATGTCACATATAAAGGCTTTTCACTAGGTGCCATATTTTTCTGTAACCTTTTTGGTGTCATTACCAGAGATCCTTGGGTTTCTTGATCCTCAACTTAAGATCCTTGGGTCTCTTGATCCTCAACTTAAGATCCTTGGGTTACTTGATCCATAAGCTATACCATGGAATCTTCCATTGTGTTGGATTTTGTCTTTTACCAAAGGGAGGGGAGTACTTGTTGGGGTGATAGTGGTGACACTCTCGTGTGTTACACTTTTTCTATGTCACCTAGTGAGGCTTTGCACTAGGTGCAATATTTTGTTTTAACAATCACCACATGACATGACTCCTACAATTGCTTAATGTTCTTATGTCCAAATGGGAAGTTAATTCTATGGATTCAATTGTGGGTTTTCCACTCACATCACAACGGTGCGATGCCATTATGGTTGTAGTAGATAGGTTATACAAAAACACACATTTCATTATAGTTATGAACACTTATGATGTCACCAATGTAGCATGCATGTTTACAAGTGAATTTATTTGATAACATGGGTTACCCAAAAAAATAATTTTGGATAGATACTTTTGGTTTACGTCCAGGTCTTGCACAAGCTTGCAGTTAGCATTATGGGCACTTGAAATTTAGCACAAATTATCATCCTCAAATGGATGGGCAAATAAAAAGATTGAATTGAGTTATGAAGACATGTTGAGGATTCATGTTATGCATAACCAAACCCAATGGAGGAAGTCCCTGCGTGTGATGGAGTTTTCTTACAATAACAATTACAACAACTCAATAAGTATGCCTCCTTATCGAGCTCTATATGGAAGGTCACATAGAACAGCATTGAATTGAGAAATGTTAGAGGACTGAGTGACATTTGGAGCTAAAGTGATCGAATAAATGGAGGAACGGGTGATTCATATCAGATAATGGTTAAAGGAGGTGCACAATAAACATAAGAGTTATGTTTTTGTACAGATTAAAGTTTTGAGATAGGAGATTATATTTTTATTCAGGTCAGACATAATAGGAGCATCATTTAGTTTGTAAAGGGGACAAGGTTGTCACATTGACTTATTAAGCCATCTAAGATTTAAGGAAGAAATAGACCAATTGCATGTTGCCTTGTATTTCCATTCCATTTGCATAAAACTCATGATGTTTTTCATGTATCAGTTTCACAAAATTTTGTTCTTGAGGAATATCACAAACTGAATTGGAAGGAATTGCATGTCTCGTATGTGGAAACCACTATGGTTGAACCATTATGCATATTATACTATAAGGTTTGACAACTTAGACATTGTTTGGTGTACCAGGTTAATATGCAGTGGGACAAGTACAACCCACAATCTTCTACTTGGGAGCATCTGAAGATATCAATATCATCCCTCACTTTTTTTACCATAAATTTGGGATGAAGTTTTATAAAGGGTGGGTGTACGTAACACCCCATTTTGACCTGGGAAGCTACATTTACTTATGTCCTAATTGTATTTTCACTACTTGTTATCTTTGGAAAATTGCTAAATATTGGTACTTCAAATTTATGGACATGTGGGCATACATATATGTAAATGATATGAATGATTACTATTATGTTTTTAATGATGGATGTTATGTGATTTACTTCTAACATGCAATTTTTAATTGAAGGATCTTGGTACGTGGTTACTAGGTTTAATGATATGCTTAATGTAATCACATGTAAATAGTACATGGTTATGCATGAGATCATGTTGTAAACTAACTTACAAGTTGAATGGGCTATGTGATAGTTGGAGAAGTGTGTTATTAAGTAGTTGATGCCATGGATATCAAATGAGAAATGGAATGATATGAATCATCCTTGAGTTATTTTATATTGGTTTGAATGCATTTCTATGATAGCTGGGAAAATGTAGGTTTTTCAAGTGGCACAACTACCTAGAACTATATAATCAATGACAATGCCATAGTATAGTCCATTATAGTGTGTTGATTGTAGTTTTATCAAGAGGGGTGAAGGCATTGTCCATTTTTATCCTTCGAAACTTGGAGTAGATGAAGAATTGTGTTAAGCCACGCTCCCCTAAACATGTGATGATGAATACCAATTTCCTGTTGGGGAATCTTGGTCTTCCATTTATGAATCTTTTTTGGAGTTAGGTCAATATAGTTGATGCTCTAATATAGTGTAGCAAAGGAA
>APFE031057369.1:0-22486 GCA_000404065.3 Pinus taeda | reverse complement strand
ATCATTTATTAAATAAAAATAATTAATGGAAATAAGATAAACTAAATTAAAAATAATTAATGCAAAACAAATAAAATAAAACAAAAATAAAGACAAGTCAAAAGAAATATACACAATTCTTTACATTGCTCTCTATTTAAGCCTTTGATGGGGTTTACTTTTCTGTGTGATCATCATAATGGACCACACTTGTTAATCCAACATGGCCAAAAATTTCTCTTATGTAACTTTTACCAAAATACTTTACTTAATTTATTATAAGTCACACAAACTTGAATACAAAAATTTAAAAAAATTATATTCTAAATCTTATGCATAGATACATATACCATTTCTTAAAAAAAATTTGAAAAAATTATTCTAACAAAATTAATATTTTTCAGTTATATGAAAAACATTGTACGCGTTTCTTTTTCACCCGTGCTCCTAGAATAGCATTGCACACCGTGAACATTTAAAACACTTCTCTCGATTATATTTTTTATAAAATGATGTTCATCCCATCTCGTTTATGATATGATAAGGATTTTAAACTTGTATTTCAAATAATCAACGTCTAATTCTCTTTTATATATATATATATCTCCTAAGAATCAACTTTAACGATGAGGATGCATAATTTTATCGGGAATGTTCGCCAAAGAGTTCTGATGGCATTCAAAAAGGAGGTTATTAGGCTTTTATCATAAGATTTGTAATCTTGGGTTTGTTATGCTTTTATCATCAGATTTGCAATATTTCCATTTATATTTTAATATGCGAAATGTTTAATTAAATGTTTAATTAACACGTGTATAAATAAATATATTAAATATTATATTCTAGGTGAAAAGAAGGATGTCAATTACTGTAGGATTCTGTAAGGGTTTTGGGTAAACTCTAGGTTTTTACTACAGATTTTCGCTTTTACTGGAGCTACGTACTCGTCGCCGACAGTATTGCTCGTTGTTCGCATTGTTGCCTCATCCATCACTTTCAGAATGTCGATTTCAACTATTAATATGGGGGATACGATGGATATTGAAGAGGTCGATTATTCCGAGGATGCACAACTGGATCATGTCATTTTCGAGCATCCTTGTTTCTCATCGTCGGCAGCTAGCCCTAGTCTTCCGTCCAGCCCTCTTCCACCGAACTGATCGCTGGTGGTTACCTTGTTGAATCACTGTTCTACAACACCTTTCACTGGGTCTCTTTCTCTTGAATCCCTTGCTCTGGATATACCACCTTTATCCCCTGGAAATTTACACATTCTGATTGTGAATACGCCTCCATCGCCTTCATTCGACCCACATCCGCCCTTTTCATCTTTCTTTGCTGTGATGTCTACAGGTATCCATACCTCGGTGGCCCCAAACCCTTCTTTTCTCGTTCACTCACCGTTAGGCTGTTTCGAGACACCGGCTGTCAAGGTCAAGTCTACAAAATCAATCCCTCTAGAAGGTTCCCCAGACCCTCTGACAGAACACCCATCTGCACCTCGCTCGAAGAAGAAAAAATCTAAGTGCGTGAAGACGACCTCCAACGATATTATGATCCGGTTTGGTGAGACCTCTGCAATCAGGGAAGCGACATTTATGGCCAGCACAATACTTGTCGGACATGTTTGCGGAAGGGCTTATTCGACCACAAGGCTCACTTTATGGGCCAAGGAAATCTGCGGCGGATTACTCAAATAACTGCCTAAGGTACAGGTTCTACCTAGGGTTTGGTTTGCCCTTCACTTTGCGAAGGATAATTATACTAATTTAGTTCTTGCCAGATATTGGCACATTGAGATGGCTCCAGTCCTCCTCAAGAGATGGAGCCCTCTTTTGATCTTGAGCGAGAACAAATTGAGGCCAGACCCTTATGGGTGCGATTGCCAAGGCTCCCTCTATAGTGTTGGTGCGAGTAGGTCTTCATCAGAATTAGGAATGCCCTTAGTACATATCTGGACCATGACCGCACTTTTGTGGAATCAAGAAATAGAACCCTTGCTCGTATCCTCGCCCATTTAGACACTCATGAGGGTTTGGAGGAGAAGATTATGATTTAATGGCGGAAATATACTAGGATCCAGATACTAGACTACGAAGGGGTTCCATTTCGCTGTCGACAGTGCCACAAGGTGGGCCACATATTGAAGGATTTCCCCCTTAATAAGAAACCAGAGGATAACCCTAAAGCATCATCTGTACCATCGAGGATCGATTCGCCAGCCATCCAGCGCTCACCTGCTCTGGGCCCTATTCCTCCGGTCAACAATCCTCCTCCTAAGGCAGTGGATGAGGATCACAGACCACTCTCGCCACCTATTACTAGGTCTCGGGCAGTTGCTGAAGCCGCCAAAGCTTCGGGTACTCCTCTCACCCCTCTTATCTCTTCTATTACTCATTGTCCCTCTTTTGTTGCTCCTTCCACGACTGTGGCACATTGCCCTATGTCGTTCTCCCATGTTATTACACCTTCTGCTCCCTCTTTGCATTCATTATCAACATCCTCCTCTACACCACCTTCATCTAGGGTTTCAAAATCTTACCATTACAATCTCTCACCCCATTCATTACATAGTGTCACTCTGGTACATCTTGCCAGATTGGGTCTCTCTATACCTGGTCCAGCCTCTCTGTCATCTCGGGGGAGAAAATCTGATCTATCCAAAGCTATCAAACGTGCTGGAGCTGAAGTCGCCTCTGGCCGTCAATATACTCTTGATGGGATTCTTAGAGCATTGAATACCCCTGGAAGCATTCCGCCATGAATGTCTTTCTTTTAATTGCTGAGGCATGGCTAGTGCCTCCAAGAAACTAGTGCCGTGCAGATTTTTTGAGATTGAACCTATCGACATTATTATGCTGCAAGAATCCCTAGGCTCGGCTGATCTCATCACTAGTTCTTTGAACTCTATTTCACCAAGATGGAACTATATGGCAATGGACGGTATGGGGAGATCGAAAGGTCTTTCCATTGGATATAATCCCAAAAACATTAGAGTCAATGCATCTTGGGGAGGCCATGGTTTCCTGGGATTAGATCTCTTTTCAACAGAGCTTGGCACCAACCTACGAATTGTCAACATTTATGGTCCTTGTCAACAGAGGGAGCATTTCTGGCAGCACCCGCTTGGCCTCTCCATTTTCTCATCCGATCACATCATTATTGGGGGAAATCGCAACTTCTCTCTAGGTTATGGTGAATCATGGGGTTCTATGGCACAAGTGGACTCAATCTCGGGGTTTATGACTGATCTCTTGTAGTGGTTTAATTTGATGGATGTCCCTATGAAGAAGCCTCTTCCCACATGGAGGAATAGAAGGGTGGGTGAGGTTTCCCCCGCTCGAAGATTAGACAGATTCATTATGAAGGGGTCCCCAATACAACAGCTGCATCATTATAAACAATGGGTAGGAACTAGGGGTATCTCGGATCACTCCCCCATCTATCTGGAGATATTGGGGCCTCACCATAAGCCAAAAGCCCCTTTCAAGTTTAATTATGTCTAGCTTCAGGACCCTACTTATGTTTGTATGGTCTAGGACTTCTGAGCTACAAACCCGATCGATAGTGCTGACTCCATGGCAAAAGACTTCTATTTAAACTTATGCAAGCTGAAGCATCTCTCTATCAACTAGGCTAGAGAAAAACATCAAAGGGAGAATTCGAATCTATTACACATAGAATCAGAGCTCTGCTCTCTTCTCGATGAGCGAAGTTTGGGGTTTATCACTGCTGAAGACAAATATCATTTGGTTGAACTTGAGAACCAAAAGGCTTGGATCCTGAAAAAAAGAGAGGAATCCATCCGTCTTCGGAGTAGGGCCATATGGCTAAAAGCAGGGGATGACAATACAAGATTTTTTCAGAACTATGCAAAAGGTAGAAAGGTTACAAACACCATTTGGAATCTACCTCTTCCTAAAGGAGGTGTGGTTGATTCATTCAATAAGCTCTCCCACCTTGGCTCTACACATTTTAAGAACCTATACAAAAGCCCTCCTGGTTCGAATCTAGCTAATATCATTAATGTGGCTAGTCACTTCCCTAGATTTGTTAATGAGGATGAGGCAGAGGCACTTTTCACTCTCATGACATCTGGTGAGCTTGAAGGCACACTAAAATGGTTCAAAAAGGACAAGAGCCCGGGACCAGATGGCTAGACCATTGAATTCTACCTCGCTTTCTATGACCTCCTGGGACAAGATCTGTTGAAGGTAGTGGAAGAGTGCAGATTATCTGGGTCTCTGTACAATGCTATTAATTCGACTTTCATTGCACTCATTTCAAAGTCCGACTCCCCATCCTCCTTTAATGACTACAGACCCATCTCTTTGTGCAATTGTCTGTATAAAATTATCTCCAGGATCATTGCAAATCACCTCCGCCCTATTCTCTCTTGCCATATTGCTCCTCAACAATTTGCTTTTCTTAAACATTGACAGATTCATGAAGCTATTGTCTCGGCCCAAGAAGCTATTCATACAATCTAGACTAGACATCAAAAATCCATTACTCCAAAGATAGATCTGGAAAAAACTTTTACCGAGTCAGTTAGTTTTACATAAAGATGCTCCTTATCCATTTGGGCTTCCTCCACAATTTCATCACCTGGATCACGGCTTGCATTACATCACCCACCTTCAGTGCTCTCATTAATGGGTTTGCATCTCAATTTTTTCACTCTAAGAGGGGGCTTAGACAAGGATTCCCCCTCTCACCTCTCCTCCTTTTTATTGTTATGGATGGTCTCAATTGATTGATTGCATCAGCTAAGAGAGATGGTGATCTTTGTGGACTCAAGATATCTGATGACTGCTTTCTCACCCATCTACTTTTCGTGGATGATGTTCTTATTTTTCTTGATGGTAATATTCAGGATTCCCGTTCCTTTTCCAATATTCTCTCTCTTTTCTCATCAGCTACTGGGATGTTAGCCAATCACTCAAAATCCACCATTAATTTTGTTGAACTTCCATCCAAGAGACTCATTTTGCTCATCAGTTGTTCCCTTATTGCATCAATCCACTTGACCGGGGTCTCAGATACCTGGGGTTCTGGATCAAGCCTATTATCTAGAAAATTACTGATTGGGATTGGCTTGTCACAAAACTAGAGAAAAGGCTTACTATATGGAGCCACAGATACTTGTCCAGAGCTTGTAGACTAATTTTGGTTAAATCTGTTCATATGGCCACTCCTTTATTTTGGATGGCACTCGCTTGGATTCCTAGGAGCATCTTGGCCCGTTTGCAACAAATCTGCAACAGATATCTATGGAATGGAAACCAAGACAATCGGTTTTATGCATGGGTTGGCTGGAGTAAGATAGCATTGCCAAAAAAATGGGGAGGCTGGGGCCTGAAAGATCCTCCTATATTCGCGCAAGCACTTGCTGCAAAAATGGGACGGACCTTGTTGACCAAACAAAATCTCTGGACTGCCATCACATATCACAAGTATATTTGGCCTCAGCAAATTATGGATTGGATTTGTTTGCCTAGTTGGCCTAAAACTGGCATCTCATCTGTCTGGAAGGCACTCCTTCACTCTCTGCCACTCATCAGGGATAATCTGGCCTAGAGAATCAATGATGGATCTATGGCTCGCATTGGTTTAGATCCATGGACCAGAAGTGGAGGAAGATATCATCTGTGTAGAGAACTCATATAGCATCTCCATACACACAAGCTCAAGGTACTTACAAACATTGTGGATCCTCAAAATTCCACCTTTTTTGCTCAAAGATAGAAATCTACTTTACAACTCGATTTACCACAATGTTGGCACCAAGAAATGCATGATTACACCTCTGCTCTATCTGAATCTCATATCAGGATAAAAGAGGGCCTGGATGAACTCATTTGGTGTCTTTCGGATAGTGGTATATAATCACCTAAGTCTGGTTATTTAGCCTTGATCTCCCACAAGGTACCGAATTTGATTAGCTTCTGGTGGAAGTCTATATGCAAACTTACTGCGCCTCCTCGGACCAAACTATTTTTCTTGTGTATTCTAAAAGATAAAGTTCACACTGGTGATAATCTTATGCATCTATCCTTCCATGGGCCAAATTGGTGTACATTATGCAAAAAATCAACGAAATTGACTTCACATCTATTTCTGAATTATTCAGCCTTGATTGATCTTTGGCAAAATATATCCTCTACTATACGCTTCACGGGATTTTGGGAAGGTGAAGACATTAACAAAGCATGGGAAATCTGGTACCATAGGCATAAAGGGTCAAAACTTCAAAGTCTTCCTTTGATCATCAGCTGGCATCTATGGCTAGCTCAGAATCATTCCATTTTTGACAACAAACCTGTGTGTTGGCTACACACTGCGGCTTGTATAATATCGACATTCAATGAGAAGACTGAGCCTCCATAACCCTGGGCCCGCAGGCCACATGCTCCTCCACTTATTGATAAAAATATCCCTTGGGCGTATTTTGATGGTGCAGCACAACAACAGGGATGCGAGGGTGGATTCATCCTATATATTAGTGATCATCATTACTTCAAAGTTAAGATGGCATTAGGGGGTGGAACAAACAATTTCACTGAACTCATCATCCTTCCTCATCTCTTGCATTTCTCTTTGGGGCATAACTGCATGAGCATTAATATATTTGGAGACTCGAAGATCACTATCAATTGGTTCAATAATATTACTGCTTGTCACATACACACACTCAGTAATTATTTGGATGAAATAAATTTTTTCAAGGCTCAATTTAATAATATCACATGCAATCATATTTACAGGGAACATAACAACTATGCTGACAAGCTATCCAAGGTGGTCGCGATACTTTCCAGAGGAGAGTGGATGATCCAAGAACAATGAGGGACAAATTAATATCACTACTATCATCACCCTTACATAGATCTACATTATCACAGGGCCGAGAGCCCATGATCTGGTTATCTTTTGAAAATGTTTGAACAAATGTTCCATTTCTGAATATATTATATAGGATATATATGTATGGCCCTGCGTGGCAAATGTACAGACTCAATACAAGGCTCCTTTATATGAACATCCTGCGTGATGTTATGGACAGTATACAAGTTATTTTTGTAGAATTTTCAAATTTTTGACTGAGCCCTCTAGGGCTAGACAGATACAGCATATGCCTATCGCATCTGCAATATCTTATTTTTCAAGTTAATGAAAGATTACGATTTTTCCAATGGGAAAAAATATATTAAATTAGAATTATAAAAATATTTTAGGTGTGAATGAATTTTAACATAAATATGTTAAAAATAAAAATTTTGATATTTTTTATTTAGAATAGATTATTTATTATATATGTTTTTTATCATGTATTTTATTATGTTATTATATTATTGTATCATTGTACATGTCCATTATTATTCTCAATTCAATTTATGTTGGTTTAATTATTGTTTTATATTTATATTTAATGAGAATGACTTAGGAATGTCTCAATAGTTTAGAATAACGTGTGTGAGATGTGAGGAAGGGTTTCAAATGTGTTTGAATTAGTTAATCAAATAATATACGAAAGCAAAAGAAAAATATTTTTTATTTTAATAGTTTTATTGTTTTTATAAATCAATTTTTTTAAAAATAGTAAAAATATATGAGAACATGTCAACGCCTAAAAGATCTAATGTACTTCAATTCATACTGTAATTGAGTCTTCTAAAATTTTTCAATAGTAGTGATTAATCCACTGAAAAAAACTAGTAACATTGAAAGGGAGATTATAATTAGAGGTATTGGGAACATCCTCAAGTGATTGGAAATAATTTTAGCAACCATTAAAAATTACCTCAAGGTGTAGTTTCTACCCACAATTTCCACATTTGATGGATTCCATATGGATTACCACTAACATAGCTCTTTCTAATTCAAGATAGAGAAAATCAACTTCTAGGAATTAGCCATAGATCTAAAACCCCTCTCAAGAGTTTGATTCAAGGAGGTTTGCAAGATCATAGGCCTAGGCCTCACCGCCATCACTGTTTTCTTCTCACCATTAGGTTTTTTACATTGAATTATGGAGTATTTAAAGTTCCCTATGAGGACAACTTCTATGTTTTAATGAAAAGTGACTAAGGTGGATTATTTGGATGCCTACCCCCAAAGTCCTAACTTAGACTACAAAAATTATTTTCTAACCCAACAATGGGGAAAATTAATGTGTTAAGTTCGAGTGAATTTTAAGTGGCTATGATATGGGAAGATGGCCGAAACTCATTTTCCTATGGTGTGGAATGATGGAAAACCTATTGAGGATCCACACAACTTTGTGGTTCCCTTAGATCACAAAGAGTCTAAGGGGAAGATCATATCTATGTACGGAACGCCTAAAAGAAGTTTGATGTGTGAAGTGATGTGTGTGCAAGGTGATAGGCATGTCAATCATAATTATTAAGAAATTTTAAATATGTGGATGCCATATGATCCTTGTGTTGGCCAACTAATTATTCTATGTTGTATTGTTCATTGTAAAAAATAGAAAGCATGCGTATATTGAGACGGATTGTTTTTCCCAATTAAACTATGTGAATTTTTTTGTAATCCTAAGTTATGTGAAAATGGTTCTAAAATACTATATGATCCCCCAAGATCACCAAGGGTGAAAAGCGAATGGCATAATTAGAAAATAGGATTACTACTTCAAGCCTTAATCTAATAATTGAAAATGTATTAGAAAGTTATAAATGCCATCCATGTGGCAAAAGGAACTTTGTCTCTTTTACTAGTCATTAACTCTAATCTAATCGTTCTACACTAACTTGCAAAATATCAGGAGTGGGGGTAGATTATTAATAGATACTGCCCAACTCATGAATCAAAGGGAAAATATTGAAAAAAGTAAAAATTAAATATATGCATAGGAAAGTCTTGGATACTCATGTGGTTCTAACTATTTTCTAATTGTAAATTAAATAACCAACACAAATGTTTCTTCGACATTTGCACGATTTTCCTACATGATTAGAAAATTTTAATTCCTCACCCATAAATCAACTTGAAGCCTATTAAGCACTGGTAGATGCCTCTAAGGGGTTCTAGGATACAAATTGGTAGAGATAAATAACTTGTAATTCAACAAAGGTGAAAAAAAGAAGTGGAGGTGTTAACGTGTATGGTGGATTTTGCTGAGAAAGTGAGCATATTCCACTAATTTTCAAGTCTCTTGTGACCTACAACAATCAGATAAATGGTTATAAAACAATAATAAAGAAAACAAGAGCTAATTAGACAACATTCATTCATTAGTGTATGAGTAAATGAGTAGAAAACAAAAATAATAATTCACAATAGATATGGGAAGAAGGGGTTCTTTTATTTCCAATGGAATGAAGACAAAATTGTTTTCTCAAAGACATAAAGATAAATTTTTAGCAATGTGAGCCTTCTACAATCTTCTGATGGAATCTCTCTTTATCCTTCTCTTATAGAGACAATTCCAATGTTGGAGGTCCACAATATGTAAAATGAATGTCACCAACCATATGAATTTCAAAGATATGTTGACAACATGACTTTGTAATGCTCTTCCATGTTTAGATGGTCCCCCATGACTATTATTTATAGAGAATTTGTAGGCTCTCATGGTGGTTGCATCATTGAGTGAAGGTGGTTAATATTTCACATTTGGAATGAATATAATGGAGCCTTGGAGATCCTCAAATGCCCTTTCATAAATTACCTTGAGCCAATAACCTTCTGATTCACAACTTGTACTTGCCACAACCCACATTTAATGTGTTTTACCACATTTTTGAATGTATACATGTTATATTTATATATCTTTGTGTTTATTGAATGAACACTTGCATGGTTCCACAAAAAATATGAATTGTAGGTTTGCGTGTTTACATAAAATCCACTTTCTCAATTCAATCTCTTGATTTTTGGGTTGACGACTAATAACCTTAGGAAACCTTCATCTTGATGGATTAAAGACATTTTTAGGATACACTTGTAATGATGTGTGTATGATTTATGGGTGATAATAAACCCATTGGTTGTTATCATGGTCATAGAAATTAACAAAAGAAAACATATTTGAAACACAATGAGATCATGTATTACTTTGTCCAAGCCACGTGGAACCACTAGAATAAGGCCAATGCGGGATGCCAATACCTATTAAATATACAAATTAATGAATCATTTTCATATGATGACTAAATATGTGTGACTTCTAATATTGTGATTTTCACTTTTTGAACCTCTTCAACCTATTCCAATATATAAGTAGATGAAAAAAAATTACATAAATTAGAGATGTTGATTCGCTTTTTAAACCACCCCTAAAAGGAATCACAATGCCCACCACTCCTCAACACAATTGCAATTTCAAGATAAGAGTCAAATATTTGTAAATATGATAGTAGCTACTTTATGTTTCATTTTATTCTTTATATCCACCACAAAGCTATTATAATTCACCCACAAGAATAACTTTTTCCAAAAGAAATATGTGATCATAATTTTAATTTCTGCCTTGGTATGAGGATTTGTAGCAAAAATAATTTCAGGGCATTCTTCCAACACTTGATAAGCAAAAAAAAAAATCAAACACGTGCTAGGCATCAAATACTTGACATGAATCATTTTTTAAAAATAATTCTAATATAATATTCTTATCAAGCACTATCTCCTAATGGGCATGTCAATTGGTATTGGCCATCAAAATGAACTGTAATGTGTAAGGAGATTATAAGTTCAAACCCCCTTGATTCAGTTGTGCTTGTATAAGGGGCATACATAGGCATTTATGTTATAGTGGTAGCTAGTGGAATTGACCCCATGTCACACAAGTATGAGACAACATGGTTGTCAATTCCCCTATATACAAAAAGAAAAAGAAAAACACATTTTTTTTAAACAAGCAACATGAACTTCATTAGAATATAAAACTTGAGGAATATCACTCTTAGGTTCTAGCATCCCCTCATGACGCTAGGGAAGATAAGAAAAAATTAAATAGTGCCCTAAGGAGCAATGATCCATAAAATATTAGGCCTGAACCCACAATGAATCTCCAATGCATGACTCTTTAGTGTATTTCTCATGTCACTGATTCTAGTTCAAAAACCCTTGGCCAATAGAGGATCAATATGTTTCATTTGGATCACAAGGCCCTCTCACAAGAACTACTCATTAACCCTTCTAACATTGTATTATTGTTGGTGCATCCCCCATGTCTTTCTTCTACACTAGTACCACTAATTTCTTTAAAACTAATATTCAAGTTTTTTGTCTAAGAATTATATCCAACCTAGGAAACTAATGATTAATTTAAATCTAATCCAACTATAAACACATCATCCACCCCAAAACTTTCTTTTGATGATTGAAATCTTATAATTTCCTATATTTCCTAGTATCTTGTGATTGATTCTAATACACATAAAAAAAACATGCACAAAAATATAAAGAGAGGCAAAGAGAAGACACTCTTCCTCCTAGATGTGAGGTTAAATTGTAACTTGGTTTAATATCTAGGTTTTATGTGTGATGTCAAAGGTTAGATTCTTTCAAATACCACGTCACCTCTTTCTAATAGCATCATTAATTATCATGATGGGATATAGGGTATTTAGTAGATATTAGTGATAGGATGAAATCACCATTTCGTCACATAGTAGAGTTTAAACTTCATTTGTTTAATTAGGAGCTCGTCTTTCTTAGATGTAAGGAAACAAATTTATGCCTAGGGCCTAAAATAATTCGACAAATGTAAAAATATACTTTATTATGGATCATGAGTATATTATTATAAGTAATTAGTTTTGGATTTAACATAATAATCTAACTAAATATTAAAATAAATATAAAAATGCTATTAAATCAAATATCCTTAGTACCAAAGTTTTCATTGTTTAAAAAAAACAAACAACTTCATCAAATTAAAATATATAAATATAGATATTACAACCTTCCATTTAACTCAAATAAGCCACTATCTTTATTAAAAAGACTCCATTAGAGTGCAAGACATTGGACAAAAACAATGAAACAATATACCCGGACTAATCTTCTTAACGCTCTTTAAAATTAAAATTATCATATAAACCTCCATCTTTATTAAAGGTACTCCATTAGAGCACAAGATATTGAACAAAACCAATGACAATAGACACAGTCTAATCTTCTAAACATTCGTTGAAATTAAAATAACTATGAAATTTTTATTCTAAACAGAAATGTTCATGTGATTGGAGATGAACCAACAATTTAAAGCAAATTGTGTAAATAAATATTGTAATATAAAGATTTTTCTTTACCGATAATTTTATAATAATTTAAGTTAAAGTATATATATATAATATATAATTATAAAAATATTTATAATATAAATAAAATTATTTATAATTTTTATATAATAATTTAAGGTTTATTATTATATATATATTTCATTTACATGAAGAAATTATTTTAAACTAATATAAAATAATATTGAAGGGTAAATGAATTTTAACATAAAATTTAATATTGCTCTTCATAATATTAAAAAGACATGGTATCCGTACACTTTCCACCCATTCTCATGGTCATAAAAAAGTCTATTACATATCGTTTATAACACATAAGATTTGAAATTTGTATTTCAAATAATCATTGTCTGATAGCAACTTTAACGATGGGGATGCAGGATTTTAGCGCGAATATTGGTTAAAGAGTTGGCATTTCATGCAAAAATAGGAAAACAAAAGGATAGGTTGAAAGGTGATAATAGAGGTAATATTTTCAAAAATACTAAATAACTAGCATTTGCAGCTAACGATGCAAAAGAAACGCCGTAAGGCATAGTGTGTGGAAGAATATTGAAATGTGGATAGACTTATGCGGGTTTTTTTGAAAGCAAGGGTCGATGATGTCAAGTTTTAATTTGAGGAAGCCATGCCAAAAACTGTTGAAAAGGAATGCAAGTCACTGCAAATATACATTGAACCTGTTTAGAGAGCTTTGTTTGTAGTTGGTAAAAATTGTGGAGTTAAAGGTGAAGATAAATGAATGAATCAATGCGAACAATAACCATGCAACCATATTGATTTGGAAAGGGCTACTTAAGAAATCATTATTCAAATGGGAAATTAAATTAGTATGAAGATATATTGAGAACATGTATTATATTAATTAAAGTCAATTGATTTTGTCAATAGAATGTGTTAAAACCCATTGACAATGAACTGGGTGTGAGGATATAAACTATCAAAATGGTATTGATCTTGAAACATCCATTTTTAAGTTTCAAATGGAAAACACAAATAGGTGAGAGGACATAAAATATCAAATGGTATTTGATGTTGAAACATCCTTTTTTAAGTGTGAAATGGAAAATACAAATAGTGTATTGTAACATCCTTTTTTCGAGTTTGAAACGAAAAACACAAATAGTTGTGAGGACACAAACCATTGCATTGACTTAATTGTATCTGGTTTGAATCAATTATGGGCAAAATAAACCCCCTCTAAAATCTGAACAGAGTATACGAAAGGCTTGATTTCAATATAATAGGTTCTGAAAGAGCTGGGTCCCCAACTGAAAAAGGGAGCAATTTTTAGACACTTTAATTATGTGTATCGGATTTGTATATCTTTCTAATCAAGTCTGAGGCTGTTCAAGTTCTTGAAGAAGGCTCGAGTTTTCTGAATTATCCTCTGAGACAACGTTTTGATGTTCACCTGGTTTCTAAAAGAAAATTTTGTATGTATTTCGCTAGATTTAAGGTCTCTCTGAGACACATCATCTGAAGTTCTATTCAGCCTATTTGAATAAAAATTTCAGACCTCCAATTTGTCAGCGAAGGTACATATAACAGTTTAATTGAACAGTTTAAGAAGTCGATTGCAAAGGGTAATATGCAAGGCTTAGATCTCTGTTGATTAAGAAAACTAGTCATGCTCAGTTGATGCAAGTCCAAAATAAGTGTCAGTATGTACAATGGAATAAATGATGAATAGTGGAGCACTGTGAGGAATCAATGCGATTGTGCAAATAGGTTCTATGTTTTGAGCTCCAAATCAGAACATTGACCAGTGCAATGATCTCAAACCAGTGATGTAGAGTAGTCATGATGGTTCACTGTGGATTGAACTAATATAAATAAGCACCTCATCTCCCTATTTGGCACTGAATTTGGTGAAGAAAAAGAACTGGTCAATGAGATCTGAGGAACAACTCAGTGATAACAAATGCAGACTTGAGCCCTAAACCGAAATGAGGCCGCATTAAGTAAACCTATTCTGAAGCAAAGACCAAAGTTTTTGTTCTGTGATATTGCTAGGTATATCTTGTTCCTTCTAAAGCTCTTTCTAATCAAGTCTGAGGCTCTTCAAGTTCTTGAAGAAGGCTCGAGTTTTCTGAATTATCCTCTGACACAACGTTTTGATGTTCACCTAGTTTCTAAAAGAAAAGTTTGTATGTATTTTGCTAGATTTAAGGTCTCTCTGAGACACATCATCTGAAGTTCTATTCAGCCTATTTGAATAAAAATTTCATACCTCCTTCAAGTTGTTAGCAAAGGTACATATAACAGTTTAATTGAACAGTTTAAGAAGTCGATTGCAAAGGGTAATATGCAAGGCTTAGATCTCTGTTGATTAGGAAAACTGGCCATGCTCAGTTGATGCAAGTCCGAAACAAGTGTCGATATGTACAATGGAATAAATGATGAATAGTGGAGCACTGTGAGGAATCAATGTGATTGTGCAAATAGGTTCTATGTTTTGATCTCCAAATCAGAACATTGACCAGTGCAATGATCTCAAACCAGTGATGTAGAGTGATGTACTTGGAATGACTCTCAGTAACCCTTGAAGAGCTTTGGAGTAGCTTCTAAAGATATTATGTATCAACCTCTTGAACAGAATTTGAAGCTTTTTGAATAAGCCTTGAATCAACATCTTGGAGAGTTTTTTGGAGAAATTTTGAAGCCTATAGAAAAAATCTTGAACCAGAAGTAGAAGAAGTACCTTTTGGGGCAGAGCTTGGGTTAACTTTTGGAGCAACATTGTAGCCTCTCTTGAAGCAGACTTGGAGATTCCTTGTTACACATTTGAAAAGATTTGGAGCAGAAAATCTGGGGCTCACTTTTAGTGCAGATTGGAAGAGTATTGGAGCAAAATTTTGGAGCAGACATTGTAGTCCTTCTTAAAGCAGATCTGAATAAGACCTTGAAGACCAAGTTGAAGCCTAGATTTATATTTGAGGATTGGAGTCCCCATATAAGGTTGGAGCCTTGTGAGAGAGTAGGTTGGAGACTATATTGATATTTGAGGATTGGAGTCATCATTCAAGGTGGTCTTGCTTTCCACTCTCCTCAAGGGCTATGGGAGGACAGATTTCAGTGGGATGAGTTTCTTGGCACTGCAGGTCCATCGTCCTTCTAGTCACCCACAAGGCATTCTCAACCTTGGCACCATGATTCTTGATGGAGTAGATCTTCACAGAACGAACAAATTCATCCCTGCAACTGGGGGGCTGTGGGTTTCGGAGATTTGATGGGGAATCCTGTCTAACCCAGGCTTTCATTTGTGGGAAAATTATTGTCCATTAAACCTAATAATGTTGTTGATGCCCAAGAACAACAATCCCGTCGTCAAGTAAATGTGGGAAAGAAGGCTATATTACAAGCCCATTAGATGAAGTTGGGGATGAAACTATGCAAAAGAGAAAGTGACTTCTGCTTGTTTTACTTAGAGTACATTCATAAATCTGCAATGATCCAGAAACGCTCTCTTTCTCTTTAATGCAACTTAACATATTTAGCTATAAATTTCTATTCTTGTTTCAGAATTTTAACTTGTAAATTAATTTGCAGTTTATTACAGTGAGTAAACCGTTGCCTCTTTCCATAAGTTTTGTTTCCTCAAATCTGTACGGAAATAACTTATAGAGTAATTATTATTGTTTTTCCTCATTCTCTACGCTTCATATGAATAAATGAAAGTGGGGCAAGGTCCTGAAGGCTTACAACCAATGCACAAAACTGAAATCTGCAATGCCTTATACTGGCCATTGTTGAAATTAACATAAGCTTCATCTTAAGTCAAGATTTGACATATGTATCCTGTTGTGCTTGAAAGCTAGGAGGGTTGGTCCAGAAAGGTCTTAAATACGCTAGTTATACAATGTCTTGAAAAATCTTAATTGAACTCTGTTTTAGAGCAAAAGAGACCGTACTTCAATGAACAAAATGTGTCACCTGTGAGATAGTCTTATACCAAATGTATTTTAAAATAATATAAATTATGTTAGTCGGTTGGTTCAAAATATATGTTAATCTATTGATTCTTTAGAGGGCATATCGAGAAATTTTCCAACCTAAATTGTAACGTAATTTGTAGTTGGGCGACTTTGGGCAGATGAGAGGCCACGCTGTGTGTCGATAGGACGAACAAATGGTTGTTAAATTAAATATTTATTTTGTAACCTAAGAAGAAAACGTTGAGCCAAATTTATTTAATTTGTAATGTATAAAAAGAAACATTTGATGATGATGAAAAACTTTGATAGAGGTTCAAAAAGTGTTTATATTAAGATTTGTATGTGATTTTTAAAATATGTTTGCTTAAAAATACATGAGTTAAATCACAATATTCAGCTACCATGAAATCTTGATGCCCAAAACCCTGATAAATAAATTAAAATAGACACACCTATATGCCGAATGAATTGTTTTTTGCACAATTAAACTAAATTCAATTGAAACTACAGAGGCAACATAGATTTGTTACAGATAACATAGGTAGTTAACTGTTTGGACAGATTCATAGAGTGTTGTGTGTTTAGCGCGTTCAGCACCTAACATGTGTTGTACCTGTTTCTGCATTTATTCAGGTTGTCTTGAATAGCTCATGCTGGCTACAAAAAACCTTGCTTCCCAAGTACAACATCAGACTCAGGAATCCTCATTTAACGTTTATGCATGGTAGATATGTGAAATGGAAGTATCCAAACAATTTTTCATGGAGAGCACTTTTTTATGAGGCAGTAGTAGAACCAAACAATGTGATTTTGTTTGTCAAAGGATTGAACTTAGTAGAACCAGACAACGTGATTTTGTTTGTCAAAGGATCGAACTCGAGGAGAGGTAGGATTTCTAATACTGATAATCCTGTCTATGCTTTTGGTTCCAATTTGGACACCGATCTACTTAATGTTAGGGATTTCAAGAAATGGGACATCATAGATTTGCGTAGCAAGATTTTTCATACCAAGGTTTTGATGGCTACTAAAGTGATCAGATGTGAGAAGCCTAATGGCTTAGAATACAGGAAATTGAAGGGATGAAGGCTTTCGTATGGAGATCCAGAAGTGGTTTACTTCCATCTGTAGATAGGGTTGAAGTTAAATCCATGATGATGTCAAAACCTATGCAGATGTTTAGGCCTCTCCATCAGGTCTGTGCTTGCACAATGCTTTGGAACCAAACTCCATTTCTTAAATAATGGATCATGTACCATGCTATGTAGGTGTCCAGAGGTGGTTTCTTTATGATAACAACAGTGATGAAAACATAGAAGTGGTAGCTAAATAGCGTAATGCATTTTCTGATGACAAGACACCGATTTATTTTATCTATTTGATAATGGGAATTATTTTCGGAACGGGTTAATACACACCATCACATTGACTTAATTGTATCTGGTTTGAATCAATTATGGGCAAAATAAACCCCCCTCTAAAATCTGAACAGACTATATGAAAGGCCTGATTTCAATATACGAGGTTCTGAAAGAGCTGGGTCCCCAACTGAAAAAAAGGAGCAATTTTTAGACGCTTTAATTCTATGTACCAGATTTGTATATATTTTAGACACTTTAATTCTGATATTGCAGACTTGAGATCTGAGGAACAACTCAGTGATAACAAATGCAGACCTGTGCCCTAAAACAAAAGCAGGCCGCATTAAATAGACCTATTCTGAAGCAGAGACCAAAGTTTTTGTTCTGTGATATTGCTAGGTATATCTTATTGACTGAATTTAGTTTCATAAAAAAAACGTTAACAGAAAACAAAGAATTACCTGTCCTTCTGTGGCGCTAGTCACCCTTGTGTGGAGCTGGTTACTTTCGGATGAAAATCTGTGCCTAAACAAAGACAATTTGTGCTTATATAATATAAAGTTCTGGTGGGAAGCAGAACGCTAGGCGAGACGGCTGCTCTGATAGGAAGTAGAACGCTACACGAGACGACCGCTATGGTAGGAAGCGAGACAACTGCTCTGGTAGGAAGCAGAACGCTACGCGAGCTAAGCGGTTGTCATGCAGGGAAGAAACAAAGCCACGTTTTGTGTGGCCCGGTGGAAAAAAAGAGATTTTAAATTAAAAAAATATATTAAATCAACGGCGGAAAACACCCCAATCGTCTAACACATAATCAATGGCTCAGGATCGCACACGTCACATTTTAGGGATGTCTTTCTCAGAGGGAACACCTTACAGCGTAATTAAACTAGGTTTTTCAGTAGGAAGCTAGATCTTCATTAAGAACTATGAAGTTATTTGCATCAAGATTGAAATGAGGGAAATTGTATATAGCTAAATGATGATGATTCAAAATTCATAACCAGTGCAGGCCTCCCAAGCCACAGTGAGAACATGGATACCTGACAAGCAGAGAGTTATATTTAAGCCCTCACTCTCATCAGTCACAAATCCTATAGTGACTTCAGGCATCACTGCTGGCCCGGATCATGCTCTGCACCATGACCATCTTGTCGAAATTTGGGCTTTGTCAAAACCAAGTTAAGTCAGTGCTCAAACTTGATATGCTTCAATACTTTGTCATAATACCTAGTTCTAGATATATAAAGTATGTTTCTTAACTTTTCCTGCGAGAGGCTATGTATTTTTTGCTGGGATAGGTAAAATTTTTGTTGACAAACTGTAACTCCAATTAGAAACATTTAGTTTCTATAACAACATTTGATAATGGAAGCATCAGGACATATTATGTGGTCCATTGATAAATTGTTCAAATTTGTTGACTGCACATTTTAAGTTCCATTCACGACCCAAGCCCTTAAGGCTGATTGTCAAAACAGGGTTGGCTCCCATTATTATTAATTATATACTAGTATATTGGATCGTTCTCATATTCTCTATTATTCCGATAGATAAAATCTCTAATCAATTTAATTACACCATTTAGTAGTGCCAGGAAAGTAAAAGATATAATCTTAAGAAGATTAAAAGTTCTCCTGAATCCTTCTTGTTTTCATTATTACTTCAAAATAATGTAATATAATTATACAGTTACACCACTGGTAAATGCCAACAGCTACATATACCTGAACTACAGATGAAAAAGAGATCATAAATGTAAAATGTCAGAATATTTTTAACAAACATAAAATATGAATTTATAGCGTATTGATTAAAAGAAACTTGTTCACAATCTTCAGCAGAAACCAGTCATTTATGACATTGATTTTCATATGCAAAAGCCAAAAAAAGAGCTCCATTGCTATGCAAATTGAACTCAGTTAATCTTTGATTAACAAGGTCACCTTTTAAGACATATCCATAACAGTTCCATTAGAAAACAGTTTGTTTATATAATCATACATTGCAATTTGCATGTATCTTTTGCATTGTTTGATGTCTCCGTATATATTCTATTTATTATGTGGAAGGCTGACACAGAAAAAGGCTTGGAGTTAAACAAATTTAGAAAGCCTAAATAAAAACCCAAATGTTGTGCGCTTTTCTACACAACTATAATCCATCGAGTCCTAAATAGTAAATAATAATGAATAGCATAGAGTGACATCACTTCTGTTGAAGAGTTTCCTTGAAATAATTATTCTCCCTTCATCAGTATCAAAAGGCACATGATTTTGTATATAAGTCTATTTACTCTGTGGAAAGCTGACACAGCAAAAGGCTTGGAGTTCAAACAAATGTTGAAAGTCCAAACAAAATCCCTATTGAAATCACAACTCTCATCTATTGACTCCTGAATAATAAATAATAATGAATAACCTGGTATGGCATCACTTTGATTGAAGAGCTTCCTTGAAATAAATATTCTTCCTTCATTAGTATCAAAAGGCCACATGATTCTGCAAACCAAAAATAACTAAGGGAATAGTATTCACAAACCATGTGGACTGACAAAAGCATATGGTCATATCACCTTTATATAAGCTCAACAAGTTTTTGTTGCAGCTGGACACAATCGATTTGTTCGAGAGTTTTAAGCTTCTGCATTATAAGTTATAACCCAAACTGTCTTGTATGTCCTCTGCTTTTTGCACAAGTGCTTCAATTAACTTAAACCACTACGTCACCCTTTCCACTCCCAGTGGTTATTATTGTGCATGTGTGAAATCTCAGAGCTGGATCTTGATTAAGAACTATGAAGTTATTTGCATCAAGATTGAAAATTGAAATGAGGGAAATTGTATATAGCTAAATGATGATGATTCAAAATTCATAACCAGTGTAGGCCTCCCAAGACACAGTGAGAACATGGATGCCTGACAAGCAGAGAGTTATATTTAAGCCCTCACTCTCATCAGTCACAAATCCTAAAGTGACTTCAGGCATCACTGCTGGCCCGGATCCTACTCTGCACCATGACCATCTTGTCGAAATTTGGGCTTTGTCAAAACCAAGTTAAGTCAGTGCTCAAACTTGATATGCTTCAATACTTTGTCATAATACCTAGTTCTAGATATATAAAGTCTGTTTCTTAACTTTTCCTGCGAGAGGCTATGTATTTTTCACTGGGATAGGTAAAATTTCGGTTGACAAACTGTAACTCCAATTAGAAACATTTAGTTTCTATAACAACATTTGATAATGGAAGCATAAGGACATATTATGTGGTCCATTGATAAGTTCAAATTTGTTGACTGCACATTTTAAGTTCCATTCACGACCCAAGCCCTTAAGGCTGATTGTCAAAACAGGGTTGGCTCCCATTATTATTAATTATATACTAGTATATTGGATCGTTCTCATCTTCTCTATTATTCCGATAGATAAAACCTGTAATCAATTTAATTACACCATTCAGTGGTGCCAGGAAAGTAAAAGATATAATATTAAGAAGATTAAAAGTTGTCCTGATCCTTCTTGTTTTCATTATTACTTCAAAATAATGTAATATAATTATACAGTTACACCACTGATAAACGCCAACAGCTACATATACATGAACTACAGATGAAAAAGAGATCATAAATGTAAAATGTCAGAATATTTTTAACAAACATAAAATATGAATTTAATAGCATATTGATTAAAAGAAACTTGTTCACAGTCTTCCGCAAAAACCAGTCATTTATGACATTGATTTTCATATGCAAAAGCCAAAAAAAGAGCTCCATTGCTATGCAAATTGAACTCAGTTAATCTTTGATTAACAATGTCACCTTTTAAAACATATCCATAACAGTTCCATTAGAAAACAATTTGTTTATATAATCATACATTGCAATTTACATGTATCTTTTGCATTGTTTGATGTCTCTGTATATATTCTATTTATTATGTGGAAGGCTGACACAGAACAAGGCTTGGAGTTAAACAAATTTAGAAAGCCTAAATAAAAGCCCAAATGCTGTGCGCTTTTCTACACAACTATAATCCATCGAGTCCTAAATAGTAAATAATAATGAATAGCATAGAGTGACATCACTTCTGTTGAAGAGTTTCCTTGAAATAATTATTCTCCCTTCATCAGTATCAAAAGGCACATGATTTTGTATATAAGTCTATTTACTCTGTGGAAAGCTGACACAGCAAAAGGCTTGGAGTTCAAACAAATGTTGAAAGTCCAAACAAAATCCCTATTGAAATCACAACTCTCATCTATTGACTCCTGAATAATAAATAATAATGAATAACCTGGTATGGCATCACTTTGATTGAAGAGCTTCCTTGAAATAAATATTCTTCCTTCATTAGTATCAAAAGGCCACATGATTCTGCAAACCAAAAATAACTAAGGGAATAGTATTCACAAACCATGTGGACTGACAAAAGCATATGGTCATATCACCTTTATATAAGCTCAACAAGTTTTTGTTGCAGCTGGATACAATCGATTTGTTCGAGAGTTTTAAGCTTCTGCATTATAAGTTATAACCCAAACTATCCTGTATGTCCTCTGCTTTTTGCACAAGTGCTTCAATTAACTTAAACCACTACGTCACCCTTTCCACTCCCAGCAGTTATTATTGTGCATGTGTGAAATCTCAGAGCTGGATCTTTGTTAAGAACTGTGAAGTTATTTGCATCAAGATTGAAATGAGGGAAATTGTATATAGCTAAATGATGATGATTCAAAATTCATAACCAGTACAGGCCTCCCAAGCCATAGTGAGAACATGGATGCCTGACAAGCAGAGAGTTATATTTAAGCCCTCACTCTCATCAGTCACAAATCCTAAAGTGACTTCAGGCATCACTGCTGGCCCGGATCCTACTCTGCACCATGACCATCTTGTCGAAATTTGGGCTTTGTCAAAACCAAGTTAAGTCAGTGCTCAAA